>VWZE01017475.1:46100-58615 GCA_013396675.1 Eubucco bourcierii
GGCGCTGACGGAGCCGGTCCGGTGGTGGCGTTTAAAATGCAGTCTAGGCTTTCCGCTGCCAGGGATAAGGGGGGCTGAGGGACTGTCAAGGCTCTTTTCTTGTCCCTGTGCGAGGTGCCAGCTACTTGGCGTGCCCCATCTGCAACCCGTCCCTTGTCTTGGTGCAGTTTTATTGACCTACCGGCGTGGCGTAAAGACTGTATCTTACCCGGCTCTTTTCTCTCGTGCGGCGGTTGCTAATACCGACAGCCTTAATAAAGGTGCTGCGATTCTCGCTGGACTTCTGTGTCAGGATTTTTCAGCTCTAATAAGCTTGCCTGAATTATCGTCAGGCGTTTTCTTTTGGAAAAGCGGTGCGTTTTTTTACCTTAACCACGAGTGGTCTGTACTCACTGGCCTTAGAGCAGAAGGTAGGAAGCTACTGGCATTGAAAGGAAAGCACGCACTAGCTTCCTACCTTCTGCTCTACGACCAGTGAGTACAGACCACTCGTGGTTAAGGTGAGGAATTAACGACGGTAGGAACAGCCTGGGTCATCTGCTAATTTACAGTGTGCACCTGAGTTCAGTTAACTTTGCAGTGTGTCTCTGATACTCTTTCTAGAAGAAAAACGTGCCACTATTTTCATCTTACAGATAATGAAACTGAGGCACAAAGTAAAGTAGTCTACTAAGTGTGTTGGCAGTGCAGAGGAGAATAAATCGCAGTCTCAGTTTTCATCCTCGTTTTGTGCTGGTGAAGTGCTTGCCAGCTGGTAACTCGCTTCTGAGGCATTTCTGAAAGAGAAACCTGGAGTTGGCTTTTGTTTGTTTGGTTGTTTGGTTCATGATGTGTTTTGTTATGGAGAAGGAGAAAAAGTGAGCTCAACAACCTGAAGCTGGATACTTTGGGGAGTTAGGGGCTTTTTTCTTTCACCTGCTTTTACCTTGTAGAATGTAGAATTTATACTTCTCTTCCTAGATATGGTTACTTTAAGAAGAATAGTGATGCATAAAAGGCATCGGATGAAGAGCATTTAACTTCTAAACTTATGAAGCTTTTCATCTGTATGTTGGTGTATCACAACACACAGGATTTTAGGAGATGAAAGTCAGAAAGGACCCTGAAAACAAGAATTACTTCCTAGAAGTTAATAATTTTAAATAAATATCTACATTCTATTTACATGTCCATAAGAGTGATCTCTTAAACCTGTATGTACATGTTGGGAGGAGGGGAAAAGAGACATACTCAGATCTACAAATCTCAACCTAAACCAGAAATAGTAATACCGTCTCCCACACTGCTTGTCTGGAGGATTAGTATAAGCACAGTTGTATATGGACCACTAACAGGAAAGGGAGGCAGAAATAAACTGGTGTTGAAGTTTATTTCACAAGAACTGTCTGAATTGGAGAACCAGTATTAGTGGTTGTCATTCTTCAAGGTCTGATTTCAAGATGAGAACATGTAATACCAGGACATTATTTTGTATAAATTAATTTGTCTTTTGTTAGCTGCCAGGGAGGGGGGGGGGGAAATGCTTGGAAGGAAATATTTAGTGCCTGTAATAAAATGTTTCACTGGTTTTAATCTGTGGGGCTTTTTATTCTGAGAGGCCTCCTTCTAGAGGCAAGGAAATGGATAATGTGGAAAAATTACTTGTCTATTTGGCGAAAGAGATAGAGGTACTATTTGTGCTTAGATATCTTAAACATGAAAATTAATTTTATAATTATATGTACATATAATGTTATTGCATGATTTTTCAAGTGTTTTAAGTCTTACAAATATTTCCAAGAAGGAAGACATTTGGAGGAAGGAAGACAGCTTTCAGATTAAATACTCATAATTAGAAAGCAGTTATGGGTTGAATGTTCAAAGTTCCTTAGGGTTAGTCATAGCATTTAGATTGGTTTTAGGTACTAACTGGCTTGTTAAAAAGCTGGCCTGTTAAACAGTGTCGTATCACTTATAGTATCTGGCTGAACTATGTATGTTCTCAGTAAGAGATTACTACTTGAAGCTGTAAACTTAGCTCTTTATTTGAGGCATTTTTTGGAAATCCATTTGCCAGCAACCTTTGAGCTTTTGTGATTGTTGTCATGATGACCTTCAGTAAACCTAATGCCTTCCTTTGGTAATTATAGTGTTGTCTATATTTGCTGACTTTGCTGGCGAAACTACGTTATTTTGGCTATAGTTTCTTAAACTGATATTGTCGTTTTTATAGGTTACTTGGACAGTAATTGTCACCTCCCTGAAGTGAAGAGGTGATAACTCATCATAACACATACCTGTATTCATTTTAGGATAGTTACAATATATATAATAAGATTACCTGGTAAGACTTCTTTGTTTCTCAGGATAAGTAACAATACCCATTTTGCATGAATGCCTGACATTTCTTCAAAACCTGTATTCACTGGTTAGCCATAAACCTCAGTACTGTTGCTACTTTGAGCATAAAGTTTGACTTCAGAGTCAGTATTAGTTTTTTTTTGTAGGACACTGCCTAGAGCGTCTCACTTTAAGGTTGAGGCATAAAGACTTGGTGCTTCGTTCGAAAAATGCTAGCAGGATGTAAAGAATAATAGAAGGCCCATACGATTTAAACAAGGTGATTTTATGGCATATGTGTTTCTAGTGTCAGTCTTTAATGAAGTAATCAGAGCATTTTAACAGTTATTTCTTTAAGGTAACATCCGTTACATGAGTTAAGGACTGTTACCAGTAGCAACTCTAAATTGACTGTATTTTTTAAATTGTGGAGTATTTGGATGGACTTTGATCCTTTGTCACTTTGGCAGACTAAACTAACATCAGTTTACTTCTGTCTCCCTTTCCAAAAAACCCAAAACAACTATATAGTATAGATAAAATGCTGTTTTGGCTTTTTGTTTGTTTTAACAAAAGCAACTTTTGAACTAACTGCTTCAATGTTAGCTCTGCATAAGGTTGAAATTTAACAGACTGTCCTACACTGGTCTGTAGAACAGAAGACTTTGGGCTGTGCTGTATAATCCTGGGACTATTGAGTCTTCAGTTATCTAAACTTGTAACTTAGTCTAACTTAAAGTAGTTAATATTGAGCTGTTGGTGTTCAGCAACATTTGTTTTTAATTTTGCAACTACGTTTTAAGTTTTGGTATAGCTTATATGCAGAGTTTCTGCACCATCTTCAGCTGAGCATATTTATAGGTCCAGACTAGAAACACTAGTTTCCGTGGAGGTATCTTCCTCACTCTAATCTGAAAACTGCTTGTTTTGACCTACCATATCTTTCCAGTAACTCAGCCTTGCAAATGCCAGAGAGACTAACATGTTTTAAATTTGGCACACATGAGAAGGGATTGCAGTAGCTGCCTTTGTGGGGCTGGAGGTGAGTCTTCTGCAAACTGCATTGATCAGTAGTGGGAAAAGTAAAATACATCAAAGCAGCCTAAAAGCAGGCATAATTTGAAGTGTAGAATGATTTTGATGCAATAGTCACACCTGCTGGTTTTCCATATAGTAGTTGGGTGGGCTTTCCACTGTCTGTTGCAGATGGTGGACATAGTTTTATGGTGAGTTGTTCTGAACCTTGTGCAAAGCGTTTATTTCAGTGCCCTTGAAAATTAGGAAGTGTGGTAACCACAATCAAATTCATGAGGTCCTGCTTTAAAACCCAAGCCACAGCATTACACTTTCTGTTCTAACTAAACCCCTCACAGAAGTACTTGTGAAGTTGTTTCTGTCTATGACACCAAAAAATGTAAGCTAATGAACTTCTGAAATTTGTAAATAAAGATTCTTTAACAGGGCATCAGATTTTTTTTAAATAGACAGTGGGTTTTATTGTAGCTGGGAGTAAAATGGAAGCAATATGCCAAATTTTTCTCTAGAGTGAGAAGATAAAACTCTTTCAGAAAGCTAAACTTGCATACCTGGGAAATTCTTGTAGGTCAGATATGAATCTGAATTTGACAGTGATCTAAAGGAAGGATTAATAGTTTAAAATTTAAAATAATTTCTATGTTACAGGAATTCTGTGCAGCATGTTTTCTGGGTGGAACTGGGTGGCCCATGGCTTCTATCTGCTCTTGAATATTTGTCCTCTTGAAGGTAAGGCTTCTGTGTCTCAAAACAAAGACATTTGCAGAACATGTTTAATCAGATATTTGAAGGCCTTCTTGCTTTTTGCATAAATATTTTTGGGGTTTGGGGAGAAAGCCAGGTGTATTATGATGGAGAGACCTAATCTATGCTCTTAATATTAAATGCATATTAAACCAATGCTGATTTCTTCTTCTATTAATTGCTCAGCTACACAGAGATAGTGAATCACAAAATAATATGGATTGGAAGGGATCTTAGAAGATCATCTAGTCCAGACCCCCATCACCAGGCCAGGGTCACCTAGAGTAGGTCAGACAGGAAGGCATCCAGGCAGAATTTGAATGTCTCCAGAGGAGACTCCATAGCCTCTCTGGGCAGCATGTTCCAGTGCTCTGCTACCTTGACAGTGAAAATGTTTTTTCTCTATGTTTGTATAGAGCCTCCTGTGCCCCAACTGGCACCCATTGCCCCTTGTCGTATCACTGGACATCCCTGAGTTGAGCCTGGCTCTGTCATCCTGACATCTGCCCTTCACATATTTTTATGTGGGATGTGTACTAGTGGGAGGTGCCCCTGCCTATGGCAGGGGGTTGGAACTAGATGATCCTTGAGGTCCCTTCCAACCTTACCATTTTATGATTCTATGATTCATTTTTTGCTGGAATCTTCTTGATTCCAGTTTATATCCACTGCCCCTTGTCCTGTCGTAGGACACCACTGAAAAGAACCTGGCTCCTTTTTTACTTCCACCCCTCAGATACTCATTAACACTAATAAGATCTCCTCTCAGTCTTCTGCAGACTGAACAGCCCCAGGTCTCTCAACCTTTCCTCATCAGACAGATGGTGCAGTCCCTTCATCATCCTCATAATTAATGAGGTCACCCTCTCAGTCTCCTCTTCTCCAAGCTAAAGAGACTTGGCTTCCTTGGGCCCTACTCTCAAGGAAAATGTTCTGCTCCCTTAGTAATTTTCATGGCTTTGTGCTAGACTTTCTCAAGCAGTTCTGTGTCCTTGAACTAAGCAGCCCAGAACTGGACACAATATTCCAGATGTGGCCTCACCAGGGGAGAGTGGAGGGGAAGGAGAGCTTCTCTCGAGCTACTAACCATATGGCCTCTAATGCAGCCTGGGATACTGTTGGCCTTTTTGGCCACAAGGGCACATGGGTGGCTTATGGTCATTCTGTTGTTGACCAAGACTCTTGAATGCTTTTCCCCAGAGCTGCTCTCCAACAGATCAGCCCCCAGCCTGTATTGGGTCATGGATTTTTTCTTTCCCAGCTGTAAGACTCTACACTTGTCCTTGTTGCATTTAATTAAATTTCTCCTCTATCAGCTCTCCAGCCTGTCCTGGTGTTGCTGAATGGCAGCACAGCCCTATGGTGTGTAAGCCACCGCTCCCGTTTTGTGTCCTCAGCAAAGTTGCTGATGATCCACTCTGTTCACTCATCCAGGTTGTTAATGAATATGCTGAATAGTACTGGTCCCAGTACTAACTAGGTACAGGCCTCCAACTAGACTTTGTGCTATTGACCACAACTCTGACTTCTTTCCTTCAGCTACTTCACAATTCACCTTACTACCCCACCATCCAGACCACAGTTATTCAGAGGAACGTAGCTTTGGTTCCATTGACTTCACTGGAGCTGATCACTGCAAAAATCGAAGTTTAATTTCACATGTGCCAAATTATATCTCAACAAAAGCATACCTTGTTCAGACTAAACACAGATAAAACAATAAGCTACCAGTGAACTAGTGTAGTATGCTTTATGATCAAGTTAGAGCTGTGGGTTGCTGATACTTTGTAGCAAGATCATCCTGAAGATGTTTAATATGACTATTGATTCAAGGCAGTATTTCTGTCATCTATTTAATCTTTAAAACTTGACATTTTTCTCTTTATAAGCCTAATTATCAATAGTAACACTGTTGTACTTGAAGTTCTTACCTAAAAGGAGTACTGTCAAAGGTGCAGAGTCCACTGTAATTCCCAATTAATGCTTATAGTATACATACCAAAGCTGTAAAAATAGACAACTGAAGTCTTCTTTTTGTGTGCAGTTCTTCTAAAACTAGCCCACAACAACAAAAATGCACACTTGTCCTAGGTTTTTTTGGTTAACTTCTTCAACAGAAAATACTTTCTAACTGCAAGGACAACATCAATTATGTTGTCTTCAGAACATACTGAAGATTTGGTCCTAGACTTGTTGCTCTCTAAAGGCCTCTCTTTGTCAGTAAGAGCTTTTCTTGCTTGGCAAAATACTTTTGCAAATCCTGGTGAACACTACACTTGTTTTGCCCTGTAAATCTGATGGTCCCATAACACATTTCAGTTTATAACTCAAGTAACTAATGTTTCCTGCTTAGACATGTACTATCTTTTATGTTATGCTGGTGTTGTCAGCAATATTGATTATGGAATGCTCTGTAAATTTTGGTAAAGATGCAATTCTTTTTTTCTCTTTTTAGTTTCAGGGGGACTTGTACAGTCATGTGGTCACATCATTCCAGAATCTCCTGTATTGGCCCTTGGTACCAATTTCACAGCGCTATGCATTTTGAACGAGAGTTGTCTTGACTTTGGCAACATCTATGCGAGTCAGATTATCTGGAAAATTAAAAATAGAGTGGTACCTAAAGAACAATATCGTGAAATAAACAGAACGGTTTCCAGCGTCACATTTAATGATACTTCTTCACTAGCTACTCCTCTGACGTGCAATATTTTGGCAGATGGACAGATTGAGCAGAATATTTATGGAATTACAGTTACAGTAGGCTGTAAGTACCCTTTCTTTCACCTCTTATTCCAATTTTAAAATAACTTCTGAAAAACAGGGAAGAGAATGCAAATAGAAAGCAGGTACATCTTAAGATACCTATTTCCATTCCCTCTGTTCCTAGATAATTGTTTAAAAACATTGTTGTGTTACATGCCACCAAAGCTGGCAGATATGCAAAGATTAAAATGTTCTTTTAAAGAAAGGAAAATGCTCTGGAATACTTGAGTGTTGATGCAGGATGAAAACGTAACAGAAAACTGAAAAATGTTGAAACAGGACAGAAAGATGTGAGTATAAGTGAAATAGATACTAGCAAATAAAGTAACTTTTCCTTGTTGCTTCTGTTTTTGTGTTCAAGGGAGTAAAATAAGATTGTATTTCCTACTTTCATAGTAACACTGTGAAATTAATGTTTTTTTCATTCATGGACTGAGAAATATTGAGTCCACCTGTACCATTAAAACTAACCTCAACTGCCTTAAAAATGGAACATACTATTCAGATTACTAGAATTAACTAATTACAAACTTTCCTCATCCAGTATATTAGAACTGGAGTCATTCTGAGCAAGTTCTCTTTGGGACAAGACTGAGTTTTTGAGAAAGTAACCTGAATAATTTAACATACTTCTTCTTAGTTGCCCACCTGTTGGTTAAATAAGTGTTCAAGTGCCCTCAATATGGGACTGTGAATAGGCGATTAATTATATTGCCGCCTAGTGTTGGCAAAAGCTCTTGCAGTTGTCAGATGGTCTAGATACATAAGGCTGACTTGAGTTCACAAATGAAGGTGGCTGTAGCATTGAGTTAGAAAATACTTTAACAGAGAACCAGTCTTTTCTATTTCAACTTCTGAGAAGTAAGTTTCTTACCAGAAAATATGTGACAGGTAAGGACAAGTAGACTATCCTAAGCAAATAAACTGAATGATAGTCTAGATAAGATGCTACAGTTGTAATTAACACATGAATCTTGAGATGCATTTGTGTCTAAAGCTACTATATTTTCATACTGTCAATTAAATAAAAGAAATCAGTAAACAGAATAATAACTACTTGGGAACAAAACTATTAGGTTCATAAAGTAGTTTTGTTGAAAATAGTGTCCTACTTGAATAGAAATAATATATTTGTGTATTTTATTCATGCAAATAGCAATATTCTAAAAACTAGAAACAAACTCTTTGTATGCTCTGATTTGAATTTGAGGAAAAAAGAACCCTTTCTTGTTGGAGTTCACAGCTGAAAGTATCCTTCATCCATAGCTCAGGTAGGGAAGAATATGCCTGTTACACTTGCCTTGGAGCTCAGGTTACTGGCAAAGTCAGCATGTGCCAATCCAGTTGTAGCGCTTATTAGGTTTTTTCTGTATGAATTTAAATGGATTTAGATGAGAAATGGCTGATACCAGATTTCTGACTCAAGGAATGAGAAAGCTTCCATACTGTAGTGTCAGGTGCTTGTGCCCTTTGCAGCCTCCTATTTCTCTGAGCAGCTGATTAGGCTTTTTGACTTCCATTGTTGAATGGTATATAGCACGTTCCACTTCACCCCTGGAAATCTGACTATAAATACTCCTAATCTTCACTGAAATTGCAGTGATGATATTTTTACAACATGATTTTTACTGGACTGAAATGTGTATATATACTAATTAATAATAATTTCTTGTACAGTGCCTCCTGAGAAGCCCAAGAACTTAAGCTGCATTGTTCATCAGATGTCAAAACTCACATATCCTATGACTTGTACCTGGGACCCTGGAAAGCATACGTTCCTAGACACTCACTTCAGGTTGAAAAACAGATGGTAAGTAGCCCTCTGTAGAACATGTAGTTTTTAAGATAGTTGAAGGCTAAACCAAACTTCCTTGAAATCCTGTGATACTTCAGGAGTGTTGTTAACTATTCCGTTTCTTTGATGCATTGCTCTATCTTGAGGGGAAGAGAAGAAAGAAGTTCACTTTAAAGTAACTCTAAATCAGACTTGGAATTTCATTTCTGTTCTTGTTTTAAAGTAACAGTTATTACACATTTTTTGTGTTTTTTTCAAACACATGTTTAGTGTGGCTTGAGTGTGATATACCTGATCACTAGGTAGCTAGACCTAAATTGTCTATTGCACATTTTTCTGTGATAGATTTTCCTGCTTGTTTGCAAGAGCATCAGAACAGATGACATTTGAAGGTCTCCTAATCCAAACCATTCTGTGATTCTAAGTAAAGAAACCAACATAGAGTGACTGGATTTTGTAGAGCTATTATCTATTCTCTACTTCCTAAGAACTCAGAATGGTGTTTGCCTGTGATTAATCCTAATATGAACATTTTGGCAGAAATAGTTCTCTTCTGAAAGCAAATAAGTATATTTTTTCAGACTCAAAATTATCTCTCGTCCTCAGTGAACACTTGCAGCCTAGAAAGCAAATCACGCTCTGGGCTGCATCAAGAGAAGTGTGGCCATTAGATGGAAGGAGGTTATTCTCCCTTCTACTCTGCTCTAGTGGGATCCTACCCAGAGTACTATGCCAGGCTTTGAGGCTCTCAGTGCAAGGAAGATGTGGACCTGCTTGAGCAGTCCAGAGGAGGGCTGAACCACAAGAGGCTGGAACACCTTCCCCATGAGGACAGGTTGAAACAGTTGGGATTGTTCAGCCTGGAGAAGAGGAGGATAGTCTCTGGGGAGACTCCTGCAGTGAGCTTTCAGTACTTGGAGAACCTTGAGGAAGTATAGGATGGGACACTCTTTCAGGGAGTATAGGAGTAGGACAAGGTTGGTGGTTTTAAACTGAAAGAGAGACTTAAATACTAAAATGTTGTTTACTATAAGGATGATTAGATACTGGAAACGGTTGCCAAGAGAAGATGTGGATGCTCCCTCACTGGAAGTGTTCAAGGCCGTATTGGCCATCCAGATGTAGTGGAGGGTATCCCTGCCCATGGGAAGGGAGTTGGAACTTTCTTGCAATCCAAACCATTCTATGATTCTGAGAAAGTGAAGTGGGCAGAGTTGTTGCAGTGCTCTAGAAACAGAGATGATTGCCTACAGTTTGCACTCTATTCAGCTAAAGTGTTTTGGTAACAAGCATAGTAGAAAGTAGATAGAAAACCTTAGCAATTTGCTAGTCTCCTGATACCCCTAGACTATCTGCTGTTAAGATGTGAATGTGTGGCAGCTGTAATATTGTACTTCTGAAGTGTGAAGGTTTGGGAGTTCCCCACCCCCCCACACTTTGTAAAATGACCCAGACTAGCACTCAGTCGGCTGGAAGTTAAATGATGAAGCTCTATTTACAGCTTTGCACAATGTACAGCAGATATTTACACTATATACACAATATTTACAGAAATATACAAGTAAAAGGTAATACAACAACACAACACCCCTCCCAGAAATCAGAGACCCCAGGAGGGGCTCCCAACCACCCTTCCACCTTCTCCCCACCCCTGTACCTTACCCCAAGGTTTGCCTTACATGCAAGGTAAATTAGGAGGATCGGCCAGGAGGGGTTAGAAGAAAAGTGGTTAGTGAGGATTAATCAGCAGAGGAGCCAGAGCCCAGAAGCTGCTAGATCCCACCAGCAGCTCCTGCTCAAGCAAGTGACAGAGAGCCACTGACTTATCTATTGTTTTGGTTAGTGTTCCCAAACAATTCTCCAGCAAGCCTATGAGTGAAGTAGACATCATGATGTTTTCCTTTCACAGCCTATAGTGTAATTTTCTCTATTAAAATATTCTAATTAGCCTCAAACCAGCACATGAAGGTACATACTATGCAGGTAATTCTGACTACATCTCTTAATGCATGATTTTGATTCTAGTTAGTAGCTAATAATAACCTTTCATAGGATCATAAAATGGTTTGGGTTGGAACTGACCTCCAAAGGTCATCTAGTCAAAGCCCCTCTGCATTTATTGGAGACATCCTAAAGTAGATCAGGTTGCTCATGAGCCCTGTGGAACCTCACCTTGAATATCTCCAGGGATGGAGCCTCAGCCACCCCTCTGGGCAGAAGTCATGTTTTTAAGCAACTTTACAATTGCTTAAAATTTTGAAGATACATGATTTGAAGTCAAGAGATTTTATTTTAGTTTCTTATCTAATGCAACCATTCATTCATAGCTGAATAAACCATTCTGATCCCTTCACCCTTTATTCATGCCCCTTTGCTTACAGATACTATAGCAGAGGAGAAATGTAACAAGCTGATCAGCTCAAAGGTTGACTAAAAGAAATTAAACTTACTGCTTCATACCTTGTTTTTCCTTCTCTCTTGTTTAGGCCACAAGAGACTTTTCCTGACTGTATACCAAAAGATGTAAATAATTCTTGTACAACTACTGATGTTCAGTTCTTTGTTAACCTGGAGGTCTGGGTAGAAGCAGCAAATGCTCTTGGGAAGGCTGAATCTGATCCTCTTGTGTTTGATCCCATTGAAATTGGTAACTATATGCCTCTTAATAAACCTTTAGTAGTATGTGCCTTGCTGCTTCTGTGCATATTGCTGCATTGGTATGTTCATGTTTCTTTGCTATGAAAAGTTAACTGCCAAAATGTTGTTTAGATCTTGAATTGTGGTGGATGAAGGTAGGGAAGACGAGAGATTTGACCACAGTTCAGACAGTAGTATCACTTTTGGTAATCTGTCTTAGAGCTAGTGTGTAGTAGCAGCCATTTGATCTTGTGAAAAACTTTAGGAGTAGTATAACAGCATAATACTGGCTGCTAGAGTCATGACAAAATACCTCTGCGGAACTGACTAACAATTTCTTTTCTAGTTAAACCTCTGTCTCCACACAACTTATCAGTCACATCTGGAATACTACCTACTGTTCTGAAGCTTTTCTGGGAAAATCGTATTTCAGCAGCTGTGATGAAGTTGAAATTCAATATTCGCTATAGGATCATTGATGACACAAACTGGATGCAGGTAATACCACTAATGTCTCTTGTTACTCCTCTACTATAACCCAGCTATTTGTCTAACTGCAGAAGTCCTCTTACTGCTGCAGTTCAGAGAATTAGCTTTACTATCCTTAGGTAGCCTTCCTAAGTAGTTTATCTGGCCTGCTCATGAAGGCTGTGACATAGGGGTTTTGGCACAGTCTAGAGTACAGTGAATGTCTTTTGTTTATGGGCTTCTCTGCTCTCCTCTGCATCACATCATGTAACGTTTAAGTTTTTTTTTGTACTTGCAATGTCTAGAACATTCATGAACTTTTCACCTTCCCATGCATGTGCAGAGCTACCCATCTGAGTGTCATTTAAAGCTTGGGCAAACACTGCCTTGCTGGGATGCTTTCTTGAATTTGTTTGAATCACAACAACCCCACAGTGAAAGAAGGGTAGTTCTGATGAAGGGTCTAGAGTGCAAGTCCTCTGGACTCTGGGGTTGCTTAGTCTGGAGGAAAGAAGGATGAGGCATCCCTCAGACATTCTTTCTTTCTAGAGCTAAACAAAAGGAGATTGTAGCAAAGTGGGTGTTGGTCTCTTCTCCCTAGTAACAAGTGACACCACAAGGGGAATGCCCTCAGGTTGCACCAGGAGAGTTTTAGACTGGGTGTTAGAGGAAGTTCCTTTGAAAAGTTGTCAAGTACTGGAATAAGCTGCCCAGGGAAACAAGAGTAGTGTGATGGTTTGGGAGTTCCCCG
>VWZE01017495.1:0-13773 GCA_013396675.1 Eubucco bourcierii
GTCCCTTCCAACCTTACCATTCTATGATTCTGTTTTTGCACAGTAGCAGTAAAAATAGTTAATAATGCTAAGCAGACATGCTCAAGTTCATGCTAAGTGCATTTCAGACCATGAAGTAAAATCTTCATATCATTAAGACTATAAGCTTCCTCAAGCTACACCAGGGGAAGTTTAGGCTTGAGATGAGGAGAAAGTTCTTCACTGAGAGAGTCATTTGCTACTGGAGTGGGCTACCTAGGGAGGTGGTGGAGTCACCATCCCTGGAGATGTTCAAGGAGGGTTTGGATGTGGCACTTGGTGCCATGGTCTAGTCTTGAGGTCTGTGGTAATAGGTCGGACTTGGTGATCTTTGAGGTCTCTTCCAACCTTTTTCATACTGTGATACTGTGAAGATAGTATAACATTTATTAGCGTCTGAACAACCAAAGGTACACTCAGCATGCAAGGTCGGGTTCCTAATGTCTCATCATAGTGCTATGGTGTAGAACAGCCAAAGGTAACTCTGTGAGCTTATGGAAGTCTTTTTAAAAACACTTTTAAATCAAAACTTACTCTCCTTGCAGGTCTGCATGTGTTATAAATGAAGAATTGAATCTTTTTCTTCATAAATTAATAATATATGGTGGGATATTTTATTTTAACCCCATTTATTGTGTGCTTGTTATAATGCAGCCATTATTATGAAAAGAAGTAAAAATAATTTTGGGGATACAATTCTTTCTAATTATTGAAAATCTTAACTCAGTGTTTGTAACAGTTACATTTCTGTGGAACCGTGTAAGGCATTCAGGAGGTAGAGACTGGTATTACTCGAGTCTGCCATCTATAGTGTTCACGCATTTGCTTTCATAAAAGAGAACCACTGTGGAGATGATGGAGTTAGCCTCACTTTGGTCTAATTGAGTACGAGACTAAAGTAGAGATTATCACATCAGAGGTCCCTGCAGACTTGAATGCTTCTGTGAGGTTTCTTTTTGTTTTCATCTGCCCTCCCATGTAATTTTCTCTTCAGGAAGACACTTTTATACTTTTGTGGTGATTTATTTGTAAGTAGTGATGTGAATGCTATATACTGAGTGCTGCTTCTTCACTTTGGAATGTGAAGTTTATCTGTTTCTGTATAAAACTGTGATATTCTTTCTTCATAGTAATTTCTGTTTCCAATGCATTAATTATGTATCTCATCCCACTAGCATTTTCTAATGCCAGATAAAACTGTTATTCTCAGGCCTTGTGCAGCAGTACAGCTTCTCTCCTTTCAGTTTAGTACTAGGAAATTAATAAAACTATCTTTTGAATCTTTGCGCCTGACTTCTAACATCATTATACCTAAAGAACTGCATGTGTCTTCATATAGCAAATTCAGGTATTCTGTTAGTAGTGTTTAAAAGCAAAGTTGATCACTAGATAAATTGTGGTTTTTACCATAATTTACTGCCAGTTACTACTGCGTTTTATTCACTGTTTTACTGCAATTGAACAGGAAAGGCATTCAAATGTAATTCGTAGGTAGTGTAGTTGGGGGCTGTCTTTATTCCATGAGTGTGATCTTCTCCAGTATTTAGATACCTTAGCCCTAGCGGTACGTCATCCAGTTTTACATTTTAATTTCTCTGCGTTCATCTTTTGTCCTTTTTCTGAAGTTTACTGCAATATGCTATATTTCTTCTTACTTTAACTACTAAATTTTAATTGACTGTTTTCTGCCTTTTTTATTAAGCTGTACCCACTGATGATGTTCAGGCTGTCACAGTAAGACATTTTTTCCTGTCCTTAAATCGCTTAGTGGCTTTTTTTTTGTTCTTTCTCCAGTTTTTCAACATTCTTTAAGGAGATTTGATCAGTAATCTCTTAGTAGCTTTCCTAGTGCTGTATATAGAAATTAATGACCTTTTTTTCCTTATTTTTGCCTCCTTCTCTATTGTTTTATTTAGCAAGCAAGTTGCTTAGCAATCCTGATGGGCACATTTGCTGCTGCCACAGTTTGTGTGATTCACTGCTAGTGGATTTAGTACTGAGGTTCCTGGAGTGACCAGATATATTTCCAGTGAGTGGTTAATGTCTCATTGGCAGCCATATTAAGCAATAACTTTGTAACTTAATTCTTGCATAATGAAGATGTTCTTTCAGCCAGCTTTGTGTTGCTGACTTTTTTAAAAAGGGTTGAGAAGCAAGTTATCCTGATTTTGTATAATAGGAAGGCTTGACTCTAACCAAAATTAGCAACCAGTTAGGCACTCATGTTAAATTCTGCTATGAGAATCTCTGATAGCATTATGTCAGAATTCATATGCTACTCTGAAATCTTTTTGGCTGTGACTAGTATGCTTTTTATGAATTTTATTAGATTATTGAATACCAGCTTGATTATAGAAGCACATTTTTGTCTATACATAAACTAGTAACAGACTTCACCAGAAAAAGAAAAAGTCATTGCCAATGAAATTGATGTAAAATAAATTTAACTCTTGAGATGAGTGCACGTAAACTGATACATTTTCAATTTTGAATATATAATTAAATTGATAGTTTTAGCTACAGCTCATTATAATGACTTCATAACTGTGGATACAAAAGTCTTTGCTAAAGTCCTCAAAAGTGCCAGGTTTTAGAGTAAGGGAAAACATCTGTTAGGTGTTAAAAGACTAAAACAAAACAAAGAAAAATACAGGGGGGAAAAAAAACCCAAACAAACCAAAAACCCAAACTGTCAAGTGGAACCAAAAAGAGATTAAAATCTCTCATTAGATATACTGGATTCCTACAAAAGATTATTGTATGAATTTGCCTTGACGTTTGCAGTCTCTCCTGCTCTTGTATTTTTCCACATTGTGGTGCATTCAGATCTTTGTTACTATGCTGCCTTCATTTTTAATTTAATTTTCTTGGAATTCTTTAATTCTTACTGTGATGATTAGGTCCTGGATGAGGGCAGATGCTCACCGAAGCCACTCTATCACTCTCCATCTTAGATGGACAAGGGAGAGGGAAAATACAACAAAAGGTTGGCAGATCAAACCAGAAGAAATTTAATAAGATGCAGAGGAAAAACAAAGGTCACATGTGGAAGCAAGAGCAAATGAAGATGTTATTCTTTATTTCCCATCAACAGATGATGTTTGATCAATTCCCAAAAAGCAGAGCTTCAGTATGTGTACCAGTTGCTTCAGAGGGCAAATGCTGTTAATGAATACCCACCACATTTCCTTCTTTCTGAGCTGATGTCACACCCCTTTGATCAGTTTGGGTCAACTGGCCCAGCTGTGCCCCTTCCCAAGATCTTGCCAATCCTTCAATCTACTGGGTGGGGAGGGAGAGATTGGAAAAACACAGTCTTGATGCTTGGCTTAGAAGTAGTGATGTTCTGTAAGCACTCAGCTACAGCACTGCCCTCTGAAAGGCACTCTGGTGAGGATTAACACCAGGTCAGCCAGACCCCATACATGTACATATAAGTGTTAAGAATGATTCTTGTGTTTCATCCAACGATGGAAACTTAAACGTATATATTTGTATTTTACTCAAAATCATTTGTTCCGTACCTCAAAAAAGACAATTTCACGATGTGATTACGATTCTCCATTTGTATGGGCATTCTTTTTAAAATTATAAACTGTCAATAGTTACAAAATAGGCTAGTTTGCTGGTTTATTTCATTTTAACTTCCTTAAAGTGGACCATTTTGTGCTGAACTCTAAATTAAGTGTCCAAAGTTATTTCAAATAATAGAAGAAATAGAGGCGTTCCACTTTCAGGCATAGGTAGCTATTTAATCACACACTAAAACAGAACAATTACAATGTGAGTGGTGACTAGAAACTAGACTTTTTTCTGTCTTTATTTCTTTCCTAGGTTCTGGAGTGTGTTTGAACAGTGTATTTGTCTTGATCATCATTACCCACTTGTTTTCATTACACATACCAAAGCTTAGATATCAGTCTTGTGTAATACACTTCTATGAAATGCCCACTACAGAATTACAGCAAGATTTGTTCTTGAATGCTTCCTTGTTAAATTCAGTAGTCTCTACCAATCCTCACTGTGTCCTAAATTCCGATTTTTAGGTGTAGAGTAATCAGCGTAATATTTTGGAAATTTTGCTCTGTACTAAGCTAGAGTTTACCACTAACATCCCCAGAACTCCACCTGTTAGACTACTATATGTCATATATTAAAAATCAGTCTAATATAGAAAATATTTTAATGTATTAAAGTGAAAACTAGATACTGAGAGGCTATATATATATGTTAACATTATAACTCTAAGTTGTGGCTTTTGAGAGCCTGAGAATTGTTGAGAGAATCCTATCAACTGGAATTTTTGCAACTGGAGGTCAAAGGAGTTACGGCCATGATCTGACCTCCTTTTACATCTTTTCAGAAGAAGAATGTTTAATATTTGTATGGTGCCTTGCTTGGTCACTACTACAGCAAATGTTGAATTAGAAAATCACATGCACAAATTCACTTTGGATCTAAGAGGAAAAAGAAAGAAATAGATGTACTGCTATGTATTTCAAAGGTGCCTGAAAGAATGAAAATGTTTTCTGAATCTTCTGTTTTGGTATTGATACCAGATCTTATTAATGATGTTATACCCAGACTCACCCACAGACCTTATTAAGCTTACCTAGGTGTAACATGTTTAATAGGTTTCCACATTAATTTCTGTGTGTATTTTATGTTTTGAGCAGCTTAATGTATCATAAATTCAATATGGACTTGAAGCCAAAGTGCTAATTTGCAAAGTACCTTTTTATCCATAGTCATATGGAAATCACTCAGTTCTGCAAGTCTTTACATGACTCAATTCCAGTGAAACTTAATGTGCATAATGCTCATAGAAATAAGCCTGAGTTTCTTTCTAACTGAAATTTGACAATCATTGTATGGCATGAAGGATAAAGGAGAGGATGCACTATCTTGGCCAAAATGGCAGAAGAAGTCTTTACCTTTTTTTTCCCCCAGTAAGCTTGTTTGTCTCGAGAGATTATTGCCTTCATTCACTGTCCTCTTGGCCACTTTTTTCATACCATTCCTTCTTCAGAGTGTTACAGTTGCTTATGGAATTACTGTAAAGCGAGTCTTTGATACAACCCTAGTAAATCAAATGCAAAACAAGTCAGCTGTAAAGCTAGGGTGGAAATAAGGTATCAAACATCAGACTTTTAAGCAAGTTTTAGTGCTCTAGAAAGTGCATGACTTTCTGTCCACAGCACTCTATTAAAGATACAGATGTCAGTCTTACAGAGAAATGTGGACAGTGTCTTGCTGGCACTAGAACCTTGGATGATACTGACTTTTATTTTAATCCTTGTGTTTATCAAGTTTGCTTTCATTCTTGTGTTTTTTCAAGCTTATTTGATTATTAGGATTTTCCCATCTTCTCAAGTAATACCATATTTTAAAGCACACCTAATTGTTTATTCATTTTGCTTTGTATGTTTCTTTTCCTCAGTACATAAGGAATATTCACAGATACTCTAATTTTCTGAGTAATTTTCTTTGAGGAAAGCAGTAATATTTGATATAGCTGAAGTGTGAAAATGTTTTAAATTCTATCCATTTTTCTTTAAAACTGTTACCTAGTTACTTTTAGACTGAGGTTCTTTTANCAGTATTTCAGACATGTAATTGACATACACAAAAAAAAGACTACTTCAGAATTTGGTTTAGAAATACTTTATTTTTCTGAATAAGACTGTTTACTTAGTGCTAAGGATTGCTTGGTTTATTTATTCTTCTCAAAATAATGTAGATTTTGCTGTATTCTTTACCTTAATAATATTCATTTGAAAGAAAAAGTAATCCCAGACATACTCTTTGTAGAATTCATGATTGATAGTAACTTAAAAGTAGACTATACTATATTAAACACAAACCCAGATTGTTTGGGCACAACACCCAGAATCCCAGCACTGAGGTTTTTCTTGGCGAAGCATCAAAGCTTATTAATAGGTATAGTGTTAGCGTGGGACAAAGACGGGACTGTTACTGTGGTATATTTCATCCTGCTGCTACTTGGCAAGAGTTAATGTATTTTTAGGTGAAGTTTGTGTGTGCGTTTGTCTAGTCATCTGGAAGAAAAAAAGATGAATGGGTGACCCAAGAAAATGCAGTTAGCATGATAGAAGGCGATAATGTATAATCCTTAGTATACAGCGAATTGTTAGCACTATGTTGTGGCTAAGATACCACTTCAAAGGGCCGGAGTGTCGGAGTGTTCTCAGTTGTATAGTTGCATATGTGATTGAATTTTTTTTTTTAAATTTTTTTTTTTTTTGCATAACAAAATGTATTTAACAGCGACATAACCATTTACTTTGTAATCGCTAAGTGTTCATACTCCGTTTCCTTTCTTTGTTTCAGCAGAGTTGAGCACCATGGAAAGAGACATTTTGAGGGTTTTTTGGTTTTATTATAGAATACATTTTTTGTAAGTACGAGGTGTACATCTTAAAGTGATACGGCAGTGAAGAATGACTATAGCATATTCAAACATCTTCTGTTTGACTCTAGACAGTTTGTGATATAATTCTATAGTTTTGTAAGTTTGCACGCTGTACTGCAGAGCCAAATAGGCGTTTTTAATGTAGTGTAGAACAAGTTGAACTGATTATGGGAGTTTGTTTCTGGAATATTTAATAATGGTTTATGAAGAAAAAGTGAAATTCAGTTCTTGCCTAGAAGTTGTGGCATCAAGTTTTTGATAGTAATTAATAGTAGTAGTTGGTGTTTTGATACTAACAAAACAAAGCTAAGTTGCAATCTTTGACAATGAGCACATTCAAAGATCTTTCAGATGGTAAAGATAACTGCCACTAAACCAATTAGTTGATTGCTATTTTTTTTTTAACCTCCAAGGTTGTAACTACTACAATATCATAGATAGAGAGTCATATTTTATATTATTCTTTATCCTGTTTCTTAACACTACTAATTTTTTGAGTACAGGTCTTAACTGAGTTGTCTGCAAATCCACTATTATATTTGTTGCTGAGGCAGATAATAGATTTTCTGTCATTTTTGGGGGAAGCATCTTAACAAATTGTTGCTTTTTCTCACTGCTTTTTTCTCTTCCACACGAAATTCTCAATTTCTAATCAAAACATCCTCAGAACTGCAGTTGATGTTAAATTGATGTAAATTCCTGTGTAAATCAGCAGTGGCATTCAAAGTTTTGGCGTGGGTTTTTTTTTGTTTGTTTTATTACCGCTTCTGTCAACAGGGGAGCTGAGCTACCTTCCTTTGAGAGCTGCGCAGTATAGGATAATTAACTTTTTCTTTCTCATCTTTATCTTTGTTGATTGATTTCTGAAAGCACTCTTCCACCTTTCCTGTGTTGTTCTTTCTCAGGTACGTATGCAGCCTTTCCAAAGCAAGCCACTGTACAGGGCCTTTTTTAGCTTTATTTGTACAACAATATAATTTTCTGATTCTTTGACACTAGATGGTCATTAATTAACCAAATTTTTTGTCCTTTCTCTGTTTTTGTTCACTACTCTGTATTCATTCCACTATCACGTAGCTTTAATAGTTGAGCCTGCTGAAGATAACTTACATTTGAGTTTTCTTTGTAAATTTCTTGTCCTGAATTTTCTTTACTAGATATTACACCAATTACATTGTTTGCTGCTGGAGGGCACAGTAGAGTTTCCTAATAAAACTATTTTAGGTGTTTTTTTAGAAATGTGCTTCAAGAAAAATTACTGCCACAAGACCTTGCATTGATTATTTCTACAGAAAGATCTAACGTGTTATTCAAGAATCTGGATAGAATTCATATCAGCAGAAATAAAGAAAAAACAAGTTGAGTCCTTATACGGGTATATCTGCTTCTGATGAGAAGGAGCTGTTTATCTAATGAAAATGGAAAATAATCCAGAAAGTTTTGGCTTTGAGAGGATAACACAGAAAAGACTGCTGTGATCATTTGATCATTTAATCCAGTGTTTTACCCAGTAGAGCACACCAGACTCTTAAAATACTTTTATCTCACTGTTATCTTTCAGTGGAAAAGAAATCCCATTTTAATGTAGGGATTTATGCCGCAAGGTACCCCAGTAAAATTTTCTCTGGTCAGTTCCTTTCTTGTTAAATAAAAATGCTGTTTCTTTTCAGTCTGCCTTCTGACTTGTCTAAAGCAAACAGACCCTTTTTTACTCATCTGCTAGCCTTGTGTTAGCACATTTGTCTTCATCTGAAAATTGTGACCAAATTACTTTTTAACTTTGACAAATTAAGTAGACTTAGCATTGACCTTCCTTTTGTGGCATTTTACTGTTGTATGTAACCTTAATAAGAAATTATGCTGTTTTCTTCCATCACACAGGGTAGTTTTTAAGTCTCTTCATTTCTGCTACTTGCAGACTTAATTTTTTCTTGGGTTTAAATTAATTGGTTCTGTCGGTTTTGCCCAAGAGTAGTTGTACAATGTGAGCCTCGTAATTGTTCGAGTTACAACCAAAGTATGCAAGTGTCTTGTTGTGAGCCATTCTTAATCCAATAGATCTGATACTGAGTTAAACTGGTAGCTCATAGGATCATTTTGATTAGAAAAGGCCTTTAAGATTGAGTCAAATCACTATCTAACTCTACCAAGTCTAGTGCTAAATCATGTCCCTTAGCACTATATCTATGCCTTTTAAACACCTCCAGTGATGGTGATTTAACCTCCTCCCTGCTGAGCTTATTCTAGTGTCTGATAGCCCTTTCTGTGAAAGAGTTTCTTTTAATATCCAGTCTAAACCTCCCCTGGTGCAAATTTAGGCCACTTATTCTAGGGAGTACTTCTTACTAGGAACTACTACTACTTCAGATAGGAAGGAAGGTCTCCTTTCAGCCTTTCCTTTTCTCTAAACTAAACTACCCCAGTTTCCTCATCCACTCCTCAGAAGACCTATTTTTCAGATGCTCCACCACCTTAGTTTCCCTTCTCTGGACCCATTTCAGGACTCAGAGATCCATAATGTTGTACCTTAGTTAATAACCCTGAGGTTAACTGCATTTACAACAAGTTTTCATGATTGCAATGCAAGAGAGAGATGACAGACCTGCCCTGGAAAAAACAGTTATTGTTAGACTTCCTGTCTGATTTGAGATCCTGTTAAGGTGGTCTTTAGACTTTTCAGACTTCATCTGTCTCTGAAGATTGACTGTTACAGGTGAGGCTTTTCAACCTGCCATCTTCACATGTGTGTGTCTGGCTAGATGTTTTGTGATCTGCTACTGAATTTATATGGTACTTCATGCTGGCTTGGACCAGTAAGTCATACCATTTTCCCAGTTTACTCAGTGTCTTTGGTGTTGCATATGTACAGTAGTAGGGGTGGATTTTGTGACATGCTTCTTCCTGAGGTAGGAGACATAGAGTACATAGCTAACTGCTTCTAAAAATGGTTTGGACCATCCTGAAAAACAGGAGTTGAGTAAAGACTGTATTCCAAATTGTGCCTTTGAAATATTTTATTCATGCTCTTTGCTTGGCAATATTGCAATTATTTAGCTGCTTCGTTTTTTTTGGTTTTTGGGGTTTTTTTTGAGAGGTCAAAATTGGCATGCAGTTCTTATAATTGTTTTCATGTTCATCAAAATAGTTCTCATTTTGACTTTCTGTGTACTTAAAAAATCATGGTTCTGTCAATAAAAGGGTTAATGCACATTGTTTAACAACTTCAATTTGGAGAACAGCAAAGCATGCCATAGTCACAGTTGGATAATTTCTCAGCAAAATCACATTTTAATGAGAATTGTATCAGCAGTGCAGACCTTTTGAAGTTCTTCTAAGATTTGGCTGATAAGTAGCCACACTGAGCTCATTGATGGAAAAGCTTCATTTGCTGAACAAGACTCACACTTAAGACTGGAAGTCGCAGTTACGTCATTGCTTGATTAATTGGCAGCACCTGTTGCTTGTTAACAGCTCTAATCCAGTAGTCTCAGAACCATGTGCTGAAAGGTCAGCAGGAGCAGGAAAGAACCTGGTGCACTGGGAAACATTGTTAGATATAATCTTAGTTTGGCCACCTGCTACGCTTGTTATATTAAAATTGTTGGTTTTCAGCTCATTACATGAGTGTCTCAAAATGCAACAGTTGCAGATAACTTGAAAATAAAGTATGTGGTTCTTTTGCTTAATGGCAACACTTATTTAGCTTAACACATTTTTTTTACGCTGTACTAATTTGTTGCTTTGGCTTTTATAGGGAAAATTTCTGTGCAACTTCATCTTGATGTCAGTGTAATTAAAAAATACTTATATAAATAATATTAATATAAAATTCATATGTAACCAGGGAATACATATCTATATACACACACATATGTATTTGTTTGTTAGAATTTAGACGTCCCTTCCATGTTTAATGTGCACCTGTTTTCAGGTGCTTTTCAATATGCTACCTTTTATGTTGCAGTCCTGTTTGGGGGATTGGATTTTCAGTATTGTTTTGTGTATGGGTAATTATGTTGGTGTTTTCTGCTATTTATATACTTAAACTATATTTTCATTTTAGAGTGCTTTTCAACTAGTTAAATAGTTTGAATTCTTCAATATATTTTGCAAATACTTGTTTTCTACGTATGTCCGTATTCTAGATGAGTTTTGAAAGTACATCTGAGTACCTTGGCAAAAGAATTTGAAATAACCTACATAATTTGGAGCTTTTGTACGCTTTATAGTAAGCAAGTTGCTAAACTTGTGTAGGTTTTTTGGGTAAGCTAATTAGCTTCTTCCATGCATAGGTTCAGAATACTGATCATTACTGCGTGTGACCAGTTTTCCTGGCATTAAATGGAGCTTCACCTTTCTCCTGTCCATCAGGATGTAAACCCCACCAGTGTGTGATTTCTGCAGCCCAGATTGCCTCCAATCTTATGTTACCCAATTAGCTTGCTTTCATTGGTGACCAGTGGGTCTGGTATCACATCCCCTCTAGAAGGGCTTTCTCTTACCTGGATTAAGAAGTTATTCTCAATACATCCCAGGAATCTCCTGGACTGCCTACAGCATACAAATGTATAATATACATTTGTATGTATGGGGTGTTATGTCTAGCTCACTTCAGAAGATGTCAGATTAAATTCCCATTCCCTTTTTTGTTCTTTCTTTGGAAATACCACATTTATAGCTTCACTTGTTGTGGTTCAAAATTCACACAAGTTTTTTAGAACTACAAAAAGAATGTGCACATCTGATGGCCTACAGTAGATTTCTATTATTTTAAGTAATGTATATGAGTTAAATCAGAGTTGTCTTCAGATACTGTCTTGACCACCTCCCATTATAACTTAGTAGAGAACTGTTGGGCTGTTAATCAAAGAGTCCTACCTGGATGAACAAATGAATCTGTATTTGCTTTCAGAGGATAGGACAGATTTGTCCTTTCTATAGGCCTTTTGCAGAATCTGAAATTTTTAGGCTTCTGAAAGTAAAACTTTTCAGTGGAAATATGGGGTTTTTTTCTAATTTATGGAGCTTTATGGAACAAAATTAGCTGCTAAATTCTGTAACTGTATGTAATACAAATACTATGCTGATCAGACCAAAATGATCTTCACTTTCCTTTAATATATGTAGAAGATCCAAATGTAGATTATTCAAGCGAAAATGTCATCTCACAGGAAAAAGGAGAGGAAAATGGATGAGAACGAGAAGGGATGATGGATGTCACTAGAAACAGGCAAGGAAGGGCAAAGTCAGAAGAATATGGTAGACAAACCCAGGAAGATTGAAGACATGGGAAGAATTATGAGGACCAGGTCAGCAGGGAGCATGTAAGAATGCCAGTATTAGTATGTGGCAGGTGTAGAGGCTTGGGAGAGAATTAAAAAGAAAATTCAGGTGACTGGCCAAGTAGAGCAAAAAGAGATTGATAATGGAGAATCTGACTAAGGCAGAATGAGTTTATTTTCTTTATGACATACACAGTTCTGAGGTGAGTCTCACGGCCATGTGGAGCACAGGAATCATGTTTCTTCATTGAAAAGTGTAAGCTGATAGGGTTTTCATGGTGGAATTAATATTTGAATTTCAATAGTGAAGTCATAACATGTAATCTGAAAGTGGTTGGTTATATATGAAAATGGAGAATACTTCTGAATGCACATATATTAAATGCTATCCTAGTACTGGTAGATTTGATTCAGTATTTGGGAATAGCAGTGAAATTCAGAAATGGCAGTGACATTAAATATAATACTGTTACAGAAATGGCATTGTAGTACTGGTCACTTTGAAAGTTTGTGTGGAATGGGTGATAGTGAATCAACCATTTATTGCGGCTTTAGTTGTGATAGAGGATAGAGTCTATGCTATTTTTCATGGGTATATTTACCCCCTAGAAGATAGCATTCTCCAACAAGTAAGTTATATGGCTATTTGGCTGACTTAAACACAAAATGGAAGGGGGGGAAAAAATCAAACTACCAACAAAACACTTTTATTAAGTTTGGCATTCATTTTTAATGTATCTTATCTCTGAAACACTCAGTCTGAGAGCTTATTCAAAACATACTTAGGGATATTAATTACAATTTACTTCTGAATATTCTGTTGCTTTATTCTATAATGAAAATGTGATGTAGGTTTCAGGTTGTTTCATAGAAGCTTATGTACTACTTTTTGTTGGTTTTGGTTTGTTGTTTTGTTTTTGGTTTTTTTGTAATTCAACAAAGAGCAATTTACCATTCATATCATTCTATGATTCATAGTAGTCTGAAACAAATGGTTACGTGGACTATTTCTTAGGTATATTGTGTTTGAATGACAAGATACCGTATCTGAAACTAGATGCTTTGTTACAGTGTCCAAAGCAAAGCAGATTGCAAGACTAAACAAGGCCTCTAGGATGTGAATCCTAGAATCAGCCAGGTTGGAAGAGACCTCCAAGATCATCCAGTCTTTTCTTAAACAGCAACTCCACCACCTCCCTGGGCAGCCCATTCCAATGCCAATCACTCTGTGAAGAACTTCCTCCTAATACCTAGTCTATACCACCCCTGGCACAACTTAGGGCTGTGTCCCCTTATTCTGTTGCTGGTTGCCTGGGAGAAGAGACCAACCCCGCCTGGCTACAACCTCATTTCAGATAGTTGTAGGCAGGAATGAGGTCATCCTGAGTCTCCTCTTCTCTAGGCTAAACTCAGCTCCCTCAGCCTCTTCTCATAGGGCTGTGCTCCAGGCCCCTCACCAGCTTCATCACCTTTCTCTGGACACATTCCAGTACCTCAATATCTCTCTTGAACTGAGGGGCCCAGAACTGGACACAGTACTCAAACTGTGGCCTGACCAGTGCTGAGTACAGGGGAAAAATAACCTCCATTGTCCTACCAGCCACACTGTTCCTGATCCAGACCAGGTTGCCATTGGCTTTCCTTGCCACCTGTCACACTACTGGCTCATGTTCAAGTACTATCTGCCAGTACCCCCAGGTCTCTTTCTGCCTGGCTGCTTTCCAGCCACTGTCCCCAGCCTGCAGCACTACGTGGGGTTGTTGTGGCCAAAGTGTAGAACCCTTCACTTAACCTTGTTAAATCTCATCCCATTGGCTTCTGCCCATCCAGCCAGCCTGTCCAGGTCTTTCTGCAGGGCCCTCCGACCCTCCAGCAGATTGACACCTGCTCTGAACTTGGTGTCATCTGCAGAGGGGATGGACTCAATCCCCTCATCCAGATCATCAATAAAGATGTTAAAGAGGACCAGGCCCAGCACTGATCTCTGGGGGATACCACTAGTGAGTGACTGCCAATTGGACATGGCACCATTCACCACCA
>VWZE01017530.1:2357-16737 GCA_013396675.1 Eubucco bourcierii
TTTTTTTATCTAAAAAATGCCTTTTGGTGTCAAAACCTGGATCTGGGAGATGTGCATCGCAAGCCTACATCACTAATACAAGTAGTAGTGATTCTTACTGAACTCATTTCAGAAATAGATGTAGATTGTTGTTTTATGATGAAATTTTAAGGAAACAAAGAGATCTCATTGTTGTCTTCCTTCCTCCTTATAAATGCATGAGACATATGCTGGCCTGTAATAATGCATGAGGATATATTTGCTCCTTCTTTTATTAGGAAACCTGTCTGGAAGTTTGGAAGTCAAACCTGAATTTTCTTCCTCTTTCTAATATGAATTTTCTCATGCTCTGTGTTATAGCTGTAAAGAAGGATGTAAAACCATATGCTAAGCAGTGGCATGTAGCTATTCCTGAGTTGGAATGTGACAAAGTTTCAGATTCACACATTGTTTTTCTCTGTCCAGTGAACTTCCCATTTTGTTCTCTCTCTCTCTTTGGTCTTCTAAGGTTTGTGAGTTCACTCTCACTATTAACCTTTTTCTCAGCAGCATTTTCCTGTCTCTGTTCCAGCACATATCTAACTGATCTTCTGCTCACCCTTTTTTAGGACTCATCTTTTACTTTTCACTTGTATTGTTGTCTAAGCTTATTCTTACTCTTGGAGCAGGTCCAGAGGAGGCCACCAAGATGCTCAGAGGGCTGCAGCAGCTCTGCTATGAGGACAGGCTGAGAGAGTTGGGGCTTTTCAGCCTGGAGAAGAGGTGGCTTGGAGGAGACCTTAGAGTAGCCTTCCAGTACCTGAAGGGGGCCTCCAGGAAGGCTGGGGAGGGACTATTGACAAGGTCTTGTAATGACAGCACAAGGGGCAATGGGTTTGAACTGGCAGAGGGGAGATTGGAACTGGATGTTAGGAGGAAGTTGTTTGCAGTGAGGGTGGTGAGACACTGGCACAGGTTGCCCAGGGAGGCTGTGGAGCACAGAATCACCCAACATGATCATGGATCATAGATCACGTTGGGTGAATCTGTGCTCCACAACCTCCCTGGAGGTGTTCATGACCAGGTTGGAGGAGGCCTTGAGTGACCTGTACTAGTGGGAGGTGTCCCTGCCTATGGTAGGGGGTTTGAACTAGATGATCTTTGAGGTCACTTCTAACCTTACCATTCTATGATTCTTTTTCCAAGAACAGAGGGAACAGCTTTGTAAGTGTGCAAAACTTGGAATACTAAGAATTACTTTTCCAGAGCTAGCTTTCAGCTACTCTTAAACTGCCGGAAATTTCATACATGATTACCCAGGGCAGAGGAAGAGATGGTGGGAGAGCAAATTCTAAAGAATGAGGGAAGTATAGGCAGAGGAGAACAGATTTCCTCCTCTAGGAAACTTTCTCCCAGGACTGGAGTGACATACCTCTTCATAAAAGAAAGAGCAAGAGGGAAGGAATCTCCAGGGAACTGCTGAGTTTCCTCTGGCTCTTTTTCTCATCCTTTATTACACAAAACTTTTCTTGAGGCAAGATCTATGTGGTGATGTCTTAGTTTCTGAAGGTGTAAAAGGAATAGTTTGAGTTCTGAGTTTTGTTATTGCTTAATAGAAGAGCTTTTTGAAGTCAAGCTTTTCCTTCAGTTCTCAAGGATTTATCCTCCCTTTCACACTGTGCCCTCAGCTGGTGTGCACGAAGCTTCTGGCACCCTAGAGGGAAGAAGTTTGTCCTGGAAAGGTAATTCTTAGTCTTGAGTACGTATTAAACTGTTCCCTGATATCCTGAATAGAGAGGTAGCAGTGGACTGAGCAGATGAGAGTGTGGTAAATTCAGCCTGTGAAAAGCACACCCACACAAGGGGAATAGCACAAGTTGCTTACAGTCTTCCTATTGCTGCTGTGATTTTGGGGAGAACAGGAACCAGTCATCAGAGGGCTGACATCCTGAGATGAACTTGAATCTAGAATTGACCTATTCTGCTTTGCTTACTTTCCCTTCTCTCCCCTTTCCATTTTCTTGTATTATTTAATTTTCTAAGCAAATGTCCCCCAGTGCGCACTGCGTAAATATTGTCGCTGAATTACTGTCTGTTTGCTTAGCTCATTAGAGAAAGCTATGATAAGCTTTTTAATTACAAAATTACCTTCACCAAATCAATTTCATTCATTTAATGAACTGAAGAAAACTGCAGATGGGAGGGGTAACGTTCCCTTTTCCCTGAAGCACAAATTCACTGTCTCCAACCCCTGAGTTCCTACGTAAAATCAAGGTACCCAAGAAACAGATTTTCTAAGTTTTCAAAATATTTTTAAACTGTGAGTTGAAAATTGTCTCCAGCCTCCCTTTGCTTCCTATCTTGTGTAGTTAATCCTTTGAGGGGGCTTGGTTTGTGCTCCTCTCTTCTGCATTCTACTCTATCTATTTATTTTATCTTCACTGTGGAGCAGCAGTTACAAAATTGCAAGTACTTAAAAGCAAAACCATTCAGGTAGCTTTCACACCATGCTTCTTTGTGAAATGTTGCTTCTCCTTGAAAGGATAGCACCAATAGAAGGAAGCTGCTTCAGGAATTCCAGAGGGAACTGGCTGGATGGAAAGTGATTGTTAGTGGCTTTACAGGCAGTTCATGTCAAAAGAATTGCAGTTCAGAAAGGAAGAAAGGAAGACAGAAAAGTATGTGGAATTGCTCAGTGGCCTGATGGATATGTTGCACCCCTTAGCTTGCCTCTAAGACCTTGAATTGGGTAGAGTTAAATGTTGAAGTAAATGAGATGTCCCAGGACATCCATAGGCAGACTTTGGCAGACTTAGGTGTGTTGAAGATTGTATTTCTGTGTTGTGAACTCTGTTCTAGTGCACATGATTATAATTTTTGTCAGTGGGGTAGCAGAATGAGTAGAGTGTCTGCATTTCCACAGCTAATTCAGAGTCAGGTGAGCTCAGTCAGACACAACTCAGATGAAGGCATCAGAAAAGATGGTTTTGTGCTAAGATGCTGGTTAGAACCTCAACCTGGAGTGGGTAAGGCAAGAGCAAGCTTCCCATTTTGTTGATTTATTTCAAGGGTGGTCCTCTCTAGTGAAATAGGGGGTAGGTGCATATGGTAATGTCTAGAGCTGCTTGAGTTAAATTTGCCAAAGCTTAGCTGTCAGACGTGTCTGTTTACTTAATTTTTAGAACTGAGGCTGGCAGTAAGAGAAAAGATTCTCTGCTTATTTGTGTAAGATTTCCCACTGTTTTTATTTTGGGGTATTGTCAAGGTGGGTGGTGTTATTCCCAAGTTCTGCCTTGAGCCTAAAAGCAATTAGATGCTCCTGTTAATGTGTTCAGAAGTGAAGTAATTCACAAAGCTTACGCTTAACTTGCCACCTGTACATTTTAGTGTCAGTGTTCTTCAGAATTGTGTGGGAACAACCCACAGCTCTCATAGCCTTGCTCCTTCTTACCTGTCTGTCTGTGGGCTCTGTCAGCTCTGCCATCAGGGTAGATTTTCTTAATAGTTTGGGTGACTTGAACCTTATTGTCTCATGAAAAATACAGACAAATCAACGCTCCAATTTCTTCCCACATTGGTTATAGATGAGAGGGCATGGGAAGGGGTAAACTCTTCCCAAGCTTCTGGAAGTGTCTACCTAGCTTACAAAGAAATCCTTTTCACCACACCACTGAAGTCATGTAAGGGCAGAGGGAACCAGATGGATGTCTTACTGTGAATTAGCTCTGTTCCTGCTGGGAAAGTTTTGGTAGGAATTACAGGAAAAAAAATGAACCTGAGTCTTTCATGATCATCATTGCATTGAGCTTATTCTTAAACAGAAAAAAACCTAATTTCTGGAGGATTTGTCTGCTGCTTTCATAATATAAAGTTGCTATGTCTTTAGTGTATTTATTTATCATGAACTTCAGTTATCAGAATGCTAATTTCTGTCTGGTAAAAATAATGCAAAATTGAAGTGCTGCTGTAGAAGAGGTGGACATCACTATGAGTGTTCTCAAATTCTTACTCCTGATTGCAAGGACAGCTCTTTGAAACTATAAATAGGATAACAGCAATCAAAGCAGCTTCTTGGAGACTGAAGGGCAGCAGTTAGCCATTTCTGCCTTCCACCCTCAGACTGCTAAGCGTAGCTCTGCTGCTGCTCACCACAGAACCAGAGAGTGTTTGCCAAGCAAATCCACATGCTGCAGATGAACAGGTGTCCTTTATGTCAGAGTACAAAACATCCTAGAGCTGCAAGGCCCAGGGACTCCTGGGGAACAATAATGAAAGAAAATCTAATCTTCTGTATTTAAGCAGTAATAAGAATCCTCAGTGAAGCAGAACCCTTTTCTGTGCCTTTCTCCTGCTACCTGCTGTTTTGCATAATGATTATACCTACTGACATGATGCAGCCAGGACATCTTACTACAGTACTCTGCCTACTCTGTGGTGAGGGCAGTGTGGGTCCTTGCATTGTGATGTTCCACACTAGTCTAGTGAGCTGAACAAGGAATTTTAGGATATTTGTCCTCTGGAACTCAGCTGAAGGGACCATGAAAGCACTGTGGAGTCTTTAATAGCAAATAATAGCTGTGAGAATCGTAGAATCATAGAATGGTAAGGTTGAAAGAGACCTCAAGGATCATCTAGTTCCAACCCCCTGCCATAGGCAGGGACACCTCCCATTAGCACAGGTTACTCAACACCTCGTCCAATCTGGCCTTGAACACCTCCAGGGAGGGAGCAGCCACAACCTCCCTGGGCAACCTGTGCCACTGTCTCACCACCCTCACTGTAAAGAACTTCCTCCTAACATCCAGTCTAAATCTCCCCTCTGCCAGTTCAAACCCATTGCCCCTTGTCCTGTCATTGCAAGACCTTGTCAATAGTCCCTCCCCAGCCTTCCTGTGGGCCCCCTTCAGATATTGGAAGGCTACTATCAGGTCTCCTTGAAGCCTTCTCTTCTGTCTTGTGAAGAATCATGTGAAGGTCAATGAACACCCGTTACAACTTCATATATACAAGGTACAGGATACAATCCTATCTTTGGTGTGTTATGAATATCCAGAGGCAGGCAATAAGATGCAACTGGACATGGTGGTTCTCCCCCTTTACTCTGCTCTTGTAAGATCCCGTCTGGAGTCCTGTGTGCAGTTCTGGAGCCCCTAGCACAGGAAGGACATGGAACTGTTGGAGCAGGTCCAGAGGAGGCTACAAAGGTGCTCAGAGGGCTGCAGCAGCTCTGCTCTGAGGACAGGCTGAGAGAGTTGGGGCTCTGCAGCCTGGGCAAGAGAAGGCTTCCAGGAAACCTTAGAGTAGCCTTCCAGTATCTGAAGGGGGCCTGCAGGAAGGCTGGGGAGGGTCTATTGACAAGGTCTTGTAGTGACAGGACAAGGGGTAATGGGTTTGAACTGGCAGAGGGGAGATTGAAACCGGATGTTAGGAGGAAGTTCTTTACAGTGAGGGTGGTGAGACACTGGCACAGGTTGCCCAGGGAGGTTGTGGAGCACAGAATCACCCAATGTGGGTGATTCTGTGCTCCACAACCTCCCTGGAGTTGTTCAAGACCAGGTTGGACGAGGCCTTGAGTGACCTGTACTAGTGGGAAGTGTGCCTGCCTATGACAGGGGATTGGAACTGGATGATCCTTGAGGTCCCTTCCAACTTTACCATTTTATGATTCTATATGCTTCTAGACTAATATAGAAAACTCTTCCTCCACTTAGTAGAAAACTTGGTAAAAAATACTGTCAGGGTGAGTGGCCTTTTCTGATTTTATATGAGATATCTTCTGGAAAGAAAATCCCTGGCTTAGTGAGATTTTTGTAGGAACTGTTTCCATTAAGAGTTGTTTAAAAGACATAATACCACAAAGGTGATTAACTAGTCAGAGCCAACTAAACCTTAACAGCAGTCCCTGTCTTATTTCTTTCTAGTCAAGGCAGTGATGAGCTACTAGATTCTGAACAGTTCCTTAAGAGAAAATGTACAGATAACATGGCCATTTCCTTGTGAAAAGCCCCCTAAGGATACTGAGTTGTGTGCCTTTGTAACAGACCAGATTAATTCATGACCTAAGAGGTTGTGTTCCCATTGAGTTCAAATGAGTAGCTCCTCAGAAGGGGGCAGGGAGAGGGCAGGCACTCATCCTCCTCTCTCATGCTCCCACTTGCCTGCCTGCTCCTGCTTATGTAACCCTGCAGCTTTTCCTCCTATTATCCTGCCTACTGATCCATGCCTGATGGCAGTGTCAGGCCTCCCAACACCAGGAACTCTCTGTGCTCTTTAACATGACAATTAAAAATGATTTACAAATGGTCGGTTCAGTTCCAAATTGAAAGCAGCAAGAGGTTGTGATGCTGGTTGCTGCATAGGAGACATCCAGACCTCTGACAGCTGCCTTTGTGTTCCCCACTCATTTGTCCCCAGACTTTTAAGTAGGATGTCTCTTCTCTGAGGGCTGCTTTGTCACATCTCTCTGTAGGGCTAGAGGGAGTCAGTGGCGCAGAATCAGCCTCCTGGAGATTGTAGAATCATAGAATGGTAAGGTTGGAAGGGACTTCAAGGATCATCTAGTTCCAACCCCTGCTATAGGCAGGAACACCTCCCACTAGTACAGGGCACTCAAGGCCTCGTCTAACCTGGTCTTGAACACCTCCAGGGAGGCTGTGGAGCACAGAATCACCCAACGTGATCTTTGATCACGTTGGGTGATTCTGTGCTCCACAGCCTCCCTGGGCAACCTGTGCCAGTGTCTCACCACCCTCACTGCAAACAACTTCCTAACATCCAGTTTCAATCTCCCCTCTGACAGTTCAAACCCATTGCCCCTTGTTCTGCAGTCCCTCCCCAGCCTTCCTGTAGGCCCTCTTCAGATACTGAAATGCTACTCTAAGGTCTCCTGGAAGCCTTCTCTTCTCCTAAGGTGTCCTGGAAACCTTCTCTTCTCCAGGCTGCAGAGCCCCAACTCTCTCAGCCTATCCTCATAGCAGAGCTGCTGCAGCCCTCTGAGCATCCGCTGTCAGATAGCAGGAGTCTTTTGGTAACTATGTGAGGCTGTTGTAGAGATACACCTGTAAGATGGCAGAAGACTGTGCAGGTGGGCAAGTGCTGGTATGGGGACTGATTGCTGTCAACCAGGGAATAGCAGTTAATCTTTTCCTCACAGAGAAAGCTGAACCTCAGACTGATCCATGAGCATTTTGGAAGGTATTCATGCAATCTAATTCCAACTAACTAAACTCTGAGGCAAGCATCACCATACAATCTGTGAAGAGATAGGAAATTGGTCACAGTTTTTGGAACACCCATGTCAGGTGTTTATCCTGAGTCACCCCTCGTGGAGAGAGCTGCTGGGTCCTGCAAACATAGTATGAACACTTGTTCCAACTGTCCGTTACACTGAGTAGCTTTACCTGCCTGGTGGATCTACATTTGGACTCAGGGGAGGTATGACTGAATCTTGTAGTTCCCAGACCTGGAGGTTGACACTGTGTGCTGGTTTGAGGCTAATTGGAATATAAATATATTACAGGCTGTGAAAAGAAAAATACTGGTGATGTCTACTTCACTCATAGGCTTGCTGAGATGTGTAAGAACAAGGACACAAACATAGATAACACAGAGAGAGTCGCTGTCTGTCTAGCTGCTGGGTTTGTCTGCTGGCCTCTTTGCTAACCTAACTAACCACTTTGCTTCTAACCCCCCCTGGCTGATCCTCCAAGCTCACCTTGCATGTAAGCCAGACTCTGGGATAAGGTAGAGGGTGGAAAGAAGGTGGAAGGGTGGTTGGGAGCCCCTCCTGGGGACTCTGATTTCTGGGAGGGGGATTGTGTTTCTGTATTCCCTTTAACTTGTCTATGTCTGTAACTATGCCTGTCTGTTGTGTATATCTCTGCTTGTACATTGTGCTGAGCTGGAAATAGAGCTTCAGTCCTTAACTTTCAGCTGGCTGAGTCTAGTCTGGGGGATTTTATAGAGTGTGGTGGGAATAGGAAACTCCCAAACTATCACACACTTTTATAGAAATCTTTTGGTTTGTTAGGGTCAACTATGTGACAGAAGCTCCTAAAGAAGTCCTGTGCATGATTCCCATAAACACAACCCTTAGTTCTGTAGCAGCTGAGCTATATTATGATACAGGTATGCTCGGTAGGCTCTGGTTCACTCTGATGGGGTCCTGCCTGACCAGTCTTATCTCCCTCTATGACAAGACACCTTGGATACTGGATGAGGGAAAAACTGTGTTGTATTCCTAGACTTTCAAAAAGCCTTTGATGCTGTTCCTGACAAAATTCCTGTAGACAAATCGGCTATCCATGGCTGGGATGAGCACACTGCTGGATAAAGCATTGGCTGGACAGGAGAGCCCAGAGTGGTGGTCAATGGAGTTAAATCCAGTTGGCAGTTGTCATTAGTGGTGTTCCTCAGGGATCTGTTTTGGGACCACTTCTTTTTAACATCTTTGTTGACGGCCTTGAGTCAGGCATAGAGTGTGTCAGCAGTGAGTTTGCAGATGACATCAACTTAGGTGGCTGCTCCCCCCCGGAGGTGTTCAAAGGCAGGTTGGAGGAGGCCTTGAGTGACCTGTGCTAGTGGGAGGTGTCCCTGCCTATGGCAGGGGGTTGGAACTAGATGATCCTTGAGGTCCCTTCCAACTGTACTATTCTGTGGTTCTATGATTCTGTCTGGGGAGATGAAAGGCAGGGCAGAAGTGTTTGAGAAAATAAATTGTATTTACCTGCCCAAAGGTTGTGTTGTTCTGCTTGATGCTTTCCGTCATTCCCCGCTATAAGCTCTGGAAATATTCGATGATGGATAAATGATGGTCAGTGTTAGTTTAAATAAGAGAAAATATTTTTCTTATTTAATCTCCCTTTTTCTGTCCCATCAGCACCAATACCTGAGGATGGAATATTTTGTCTTTGTGCCATACAAAATCATGTGCAGTCCGATGTGCTACATTCTTTGATATGATAGAGACTGATGTCATGGGTCAGGACCTGAAGCACAGTTGTTAAGATGCTTTAAATTAAACAAATTAATTATTAAATTAATTATAATTATTAAATTAAGAAAATAATTAAATAAAATTGTTAATAAAGTTATTAAAATTAATAAAATAAAGTGAATACAATTTAAAAAAAAAAGTAAATAAATGAGGCAAATAGTGTTTGACCTAATCTTTGGGGTTCTGTTAAAATGCCTTTTTCTTGACAACTTTTTAACTCTGCACCTCTTTAAAAGAGTCATTATTCAGGTGTCTTTGAGTCCCAGCTTTCAGAGCATTTGACAAAAACCAGAAGCTGTTGCTGCTGCACTAAGGAATTCAAAGAAGTGATGCAATGTGTCCAAAACTGATCCACTGGTAGACTTTGGGATGTAATTTGAGTCATATGACTTGCAGCTCTATTTTCAATCCCATCATGGTACTTTCTAACAAAGGCAATGGGGAAGCTTACATTTGCAGCAAAAGGAAATGTAAATAAAGCAGTGGCTTTTAGGCTGCTGACTAAACAAAGGTGACACTTAGGGTGACTTCTTGGCTAACTAGAGGTTGTATCATGCATGTTAGGGTTCCAGTGTAGTCCTTCAAAACCAGAGTTTTCCATATGGCAGCATTCCTCCTTGGTTATGCTCTACAAGTAGGGAATCTCCAGACAACTCTCTGTCATGTCTCAATTTTAGTTCTCTGTCAGTGGAGGCACCTGCATCCTTCTGAGCAAGAGTTAAACTGTATTTCAATGCATGTTGCTCAAATCAGAGGAGGTAATTAAATCAGAGAAGGACTCATTTTTCTGCTCCTCCCATCCCAGCAACATAAAAACAAGATCAGTCTGTAGAGCTCAGGCGTTTGCAGCATTCACAAGTGAAAAGTTGTCAGACACAGGTAAACGCTTCTGAAATTACCCTTAATTACAGTGTTGTGTGTGTCTGTATCACATAGGTTCCCTCCCTTCCACCCAGCCTTCTTCCTACCTCCTCCACCTCAGCTGTGCTTGCTAACTTCTGAGAACCAAGGCATGTGTATTGTAGTCAACAGAACCTTTTCCAGCTGTTTAGGCTAAGGCAGGATTTGCAGAGACTTTGTCATAACGCTGATTGTGCCTCAGGACATGTCAGTGTCCCGCAGCTACCGTGCAGGATCTTTTTGTATACTTGTTATGGCTGAGCCTCATTTTTCTACCAAGATGATGGCAAAGGGCTTCCATCTCATTGTTCTTTGACATCATCTTCTCTACCAGTAAATTTGTCACAGAGGGAGAAGAGACAAAGCACTCCAAGAAAGGGCTTTGAAGAAAGAAGGATGTAGTTCTGCTATAGCTGACATCATCCAGCATCTCATCTCAGATATTTGAAAAGTTTCTACACTCTGTGCTGTAACTAAGGTCTCAGGAACAGCTTTTTCTTGAGTTCAGAAGGATTTACTTTGGGAAGGATCTATCCTGATCAGACTGAGAGTAGAAGCAGATAGTATTTAACTATGTGTCCAGAAGGGATGGCATGTGAGCAGGGCAGTGTGTTACTCAGGCTGCCTCATTAAAACAACCCTTACACCAATACTGTACTGTGAATCAACCTTGCCTTGGGAGCTAATGCTTGTGCTGCAGTCCTAGGTAGATTTGAAAACATGATTCCATGAGATCAGGATAGGCTTTAATTTACCTCTGCATTATGGAGAGTCACAAGTTGGTGGGAAGCAGCAGGGCTAAGGACAAGTTTGCAGGTGGGACATACTACGTTGTGACATAGATAGGACCAGGATCTTTTATATACCTGGCACATGAAGCAAAGATGGTGCAAGGACTTTCCTCTTTTTCTTTTACCTGACGTGATTAGTTCCTTTCAAATGACCCTTTTCCAGTCAGACTCACCAACTCCACAGCTTGTGGATGGCATTTCTGAATATGCATGAGCTGATAAGAGAATCTTATGTGTGAATCACACTTAAAACAGACCCACCCACTCACTCCCTGACATCAGCTTTTTCAGAACTGTGAAGTGAGAGTGATTTTAAAATTAGAAAGCCTGTCATCAGGAACTTTTATCAGCCCTCAGAGAAAATAAATAACCTCTCAAGATGTGAGAATGGATTTAACTAATGCCGTTATTTATTTATTTATTTTTGCTTTGCATTAAAAAAAAAAAAAAAGCTTTCATATTTCTTCAATATTGATGATCCTCTTAAAAAAAAAAAAAAAAGGGAATGATAATTGTAATGGATGGCAAAAAGTGCTGTCATCTCTAGCTCTTCTTCCATGTCTCCTGAGGTGCTAGCATGCAGTTTCTGCACAATTACTTTTGCATGTGATATATACTGTGAAGAACACAAGGAAGAAATTATATATATTTTTTTTCTAGTGTGTGTTCTTCTTGAATGTTTGCATTTTAACAGTAAACAATCTTGCTTTTTATTTTTTTATTTATTTTTTTTTAAAGAGGAGAGAAAAATAAATCCCAAACAAATTGATTAGGAGCTTTAATTACCAAGTTCTTGCAAAACAAATAAGACGAGAGAAGAGCAACTCAACATCTGATTTCTATGTTTGTTCCAACATCTTATCTGTATGTTTGTTCCAACATCTTATCTGTATGTTTGTTTCAACATCTTCTTCATATGCTTGTTTCAACATCTTATTTATATGTTGATTTCAACATCTTCATATGTTTGTTTCAACATCCTATCTATGTTTGCTTCAACATCTTTTCTATATGTTGGTTTCAACACCTTCTTCATATGTTTGTTTCAACATCTTATTTATATGTTTGTTTCAACATCCTATGTTTGTTTCAACATCTTATTTCTATGTTGGTTTCAACATCTTCATATGTTTGTTTCAACATCTTATTTCTATGTTGGTTTCAACATCTTATATGTTGGTTTCAACATCCTATTTATATGTTGGTTTCAACATCTTATTTATATGTTGGTTTCAACATCTTATTTATATGTTGGTTTCAACATCTTATTTATATGTTGGTTTCAACATCTTTTTTATATGTTGGTTTCAACATCTTTTTTATATGTTGGTTTCAACATCTTATTTATATGTTGGTTTCAACATCTTTTTTATATGTTTCAACATCCTATCTATGTTTGTTTCAGCATCTTATTTATATGTTGGTTTCAACTTCTTCCTATGTTTGCTTCAACACCTTCTTCCTATGTTTGTTTCAACACCTTCTTCCTATGTTGGTTTCAACACCTTCTTCCTATGTTTGTTTCAACACCTTCTTCCTATGTTGGTTTCAACACCTTCTTCCTATGTTTGTTTCTTTATATGTTTGTTGTTGCTTTTCAGGTGTGGTCTGGGGAGGGCTTTTTTTGCTTTTCCATAGTTTTGCAAGTCTCAGTCATGTGCTTAAAAAACAGTGTGCTGGTTTGAGGCTAATGGGAATATTTTAATGGAGGAAATTATAGGCTGTGAAAAGCAAACAATGGTGATGTCTACTTCACTCATAGACTTGCTGAGATGTTTAAGAACAAGAAGACAAACATAAATAAGACACAGACACTCTCAGTCTCTCTAGCTTCTTGGTTTCTCCTCTCTGCTAACCTAACCAACCACTTTCCCTCTAACCCTCCTGGCTAATCCTCCAAACTCATCTTGTGTATAAGCAAAACCCTAGGGTAAGGTATAGGGGTGGGAAAAAGGTGGAAGGGTGGTTGGGAGCTCCTCCTGGGGTCTCTGATTTCTGGGAGGGGGATTGGGTTTCTGCATTACCTTTAACTTGTATATGTCTGTAACTGTTCCTGTCTATTGTGTATATCTCTGCTTGTACATTGTGCTGAGCTGTAAACAGAGCTTCAGTCCTTAACTTCCAGCTTGCTGAGTCTAGTCTGGGTGATCTTACAAAGTGTGGGAGGGCAGGGAACTCCCAAACCATCACAAACAGGATGGGAGAGTTTTCTACAAAAGAAATCACTTCACTTCCTGCAGCACCACTGCTTTGTGCTGTGGTTTTGCATAGGGTTAGTTAAAGATTGAAGAGAGGATGTCCAGAAAAGCCCCCAAAAACCCAGGAAAGATGTTTTTTTACAGGAAGTAATAGGGATGAGTCAGTAGATGGTCTTTTGCCCCTTAAAGTGGTACTGATTTCACAACCCTTTGGATGAGGCCTTGAGTAACCTGTACTAGTGGGAGGTGTCCCTGCCTATGGCAGGGGGTTGGAACTAGATGATCCTTGAGGTCCCTTCCAACCTTACCATTCTATGATTCTATGATTCTATGATTCTATGATTCTATGATTCTATAAATCATAGGCCTATTTCATAAGTGCTGGTGTTTGTAAAGATCTTCTGTCAGTTTTCACAATTGTCGATATGTTAAATCCAGGGTTCTGGTCTGCTTCCAATTTGAGGAGCTATTTTCTGCTTAGATTCTGCAGCAGATTTGTATTGGCTGCGATCTCCTCCTCCACTCACTGTGATACATTTTCATGTTTACTGAGCTCTTTTAAACAGCCACCACATTCCCTTCTGTGTGTATTAGCAGCTGCTTCTGGAGTGGAACATGGCAGCACAATATCACACTTAAGAGGAGGTAGGATAATGCTATAACAAAGCAAAGCCAGACAAAGAAATTTAAGGAAGGCAGAAACTAATTACTGACTTGGAATTTTGCCAGGATGGTGGGATTAACAGGCTTACTGCAAGGCTAGAAAGCAGTTATGGATCAAGTGAAAGATGCCTTGGATGCAAGAAATCCTTGAAAGAGACCTTGAGCAACCTATTCTAGTGGGAGGTGTCCCTGCCTGTGGCAGGGGGTTGGAACTTGATGACTTTGAGGTCCCTTCCAACCTTACTATTTTATGATTCTATGATTCCAAATGGCAAACAGCTCTGCCATCTAGTCCTTCCTTTGACATTTGCTGCAAGTTTGTGCTTTATTGTCACGTTCATTGATGACACATCCAGTGTAGTTATAAATGACTAAAGCAACACATTCCACCATCACTCTGTGGAGGCTTATCCAGGGGATTTGTTACCAAACAGAAATGTGTCTCTGCATTCCTCCTGCAAGTTCTTTTGTGTCTTTTTCATCCTAATTAGTATCACAGAATGGTAAGGTTGGAAGGGACCTCAAAGATCATCTAGTTGCAACCCCCTGCCATAGGCAGGGACACCTCCCACTAGTACAGCTCACTCAAGGCCTCATCCAAAGGGTTGTGAAATCAGTACCACTTTAAGGGGCAAAAGACCATCTACTGACTCATCCCTATTACTTCCTGTAAAAAAACATCTTTCCTGGGTTTTTGGGGGCTTTTCTGGACATCCTCTCTTCAATCTTTAACTAACCCTATGCAAAACCACAGCACAAAGCAGTGGTGCTGCAGGAAGTGAAGTGATTTCTTTTGTAGAAAACTCTCCCATCCTGTTTGTGATGGTTTGGGAGTTCCCTGCCCTCCCACACTTTGTAAGATCACCCAGACTAGA
>VWZE01017537.1:0-16199 GCA_013396675.1 Eubucco bourcierii
GTGGGGGGGTGGGGAACTCCCAAACCTTCACAAAAAGGTATTCAGGTAAAAGGGATACATAGAGACATTAGGCCCAGCTCTTTCTTTGGGTGTACCAGGCCAAAACCTTCCAGAGCCTTCAAAAAAATCCTCCCCACTCAGCCTCATCAGGTCTAGCAGCAGGCTGAAGTGCCGCCCAACATGGATCCAGGCCTTAATGTCCCCACCACAGGCCTCAACAGGCCCTGCTACCAGACAAGGCCTGGAGAAAATCTCTCTCCTCCACAAACCAGAACATAACAGCACACACACCAGAAGCTGAGAGAAGAGCGAGACAGTCTGTCCTGTTTGTTTATGAAGAGGACATGCAGGCATTATGGGAATGAAATAATACAGACTGCACCTCTCCGATGTCCACTTCCTGGGTGATCTGGTCCCTGGGCTCTATGGTTAAGACATCCAGTCTTAAACAAACTCCTCACTTTTCTTTAATAACGACATTTTGAGTGGCAAGAATTAATATTTGGAGAGTCATCACACCTATGAAAACATAAGCCTCAAAATAAGTATTTATTCTTATGTTTGTAGCCAAGTACTGTCATAGCTTATAGCGCAGTATACCATTTGACTATCATACATCCAAATTTGGTTACAACTGAACTTTTGGATGTCTGTTCTGGTTACTAGGAATGGAAAGGGCTGTACACTGGGATGTAATGGTTTAGCATGAGGTCTAAACTCCCTGCTTCCCCAGCAGAAAAGTGAGGGGAAGAGTAACACATAAAATTCAAGGCTGAGATAAAGAGATAAGAGTTTACCGTAACATGATATTGTAAGCACAATGCTTAAGATATCCAATTAGCCAATAATCTAATTAATCTAATAATACAATACATGATTACCTTAGCTTAGCCTATTTACAAAAGAAGTGCAGTAAAACAGTCAGGGGAAAAAAACCCTAAAAACCAAAACCAGCATAAAACAGAAAACTAAACCCAGCAGTTACCCATCTCCCACTTTTTCCACCACCATGCCTGCAGAAAAGATACCAGAACCCAGAAGCAACAACTGGAACAGGGAGCCTGCCATGTAGCAATCTGAGCTTCAAGCCCCATAATACTTTGCTCCAGGTAGCACTTTCATTTTTAAAGTTGGCATGACTGCAGCATGGTATGAGTAACAGTAGCAGGTTCAACTCAATCCATGATGGGGGGGTGGGGGCAGGGAAGAGGAAAAGAAAAACATGAATTAAAAAATAGGGAATACAGGAATCCCTCCGTCTTCTAACATAAGGAGAGGATGCTGCCAAAATCAGTGAAACAAAGGCAGAGAATGTAAAGTGGTTTATGTACAGGGTATTGTATTTTTAGGAAAGGAAAGTAAACTTCCAAATGAGAGAGGATACAGCACCCCACATATTTCTATATGCAAATATTTGTAAGAATTAAACTACATATTTTGCACTGGTGAATAAAAGACAAAAAACATTGCAAAGGGCAGCCATGTGAATTTCCATTATTATAATTTCTATTTTTAGGCTTGGTTTCCAGACAGTTAGGTTTTAGATTATAGTAAATCAGGGTTAAATTGGGACTTGCCAAGAATAAGGATTAGGAAAACATACAATTGCTCTGTCTAGTAAATATTTTATACATACCTATATTTTTGGGTTTACATCCTCACTTTCATTTGAAAAATAAAGAGTGAATAACAGTAGTGGTGTGATAGTAATCTTTACTTTAAGCTTCTATTTTTATGGTATAGTAAATAATATCAGTAGTAAATTCATATTCACATTTCTCATGTTAGTAGTCTGAATATATGTATTTGTCTAGAACATGTGAAGACATTAATTGGTCTTCCCTTCCTTGCTACTCATGTGTTAAAAACATGATGCTTTTCAAAATTAATTACCTCATATTAATTCTTAAGTATAAAGTAATAAATAACCATAACAAAGCTATAACATAGTAATTAAATTGAGAAGGGCACAGAGGGATCTTGCTCTTCCTTTACCAAAGATGACAAGAGAGAAGTAAGCAGTCTCTCAAGTGAGCTGTCAGACAACATAGTCCCATTCTCTCTTCTTCCTCCTCATTTGTGCTACATGTCTAAATCTGTGCTTAAAACTAAAGTAATAATAATACTGGGTAACCAATCAAAGTCACTCATCTTCTGGTCAGGGCCATTTATATCACTCATGTTGTGCAGCTTTCACTTCTTTTCTCAGTGCCACAATCTTGCCAAGTACTTCTTAAATGCAGCCTACATACTCTGGAACCCAAAATGACAACTAGAAACTATACTTACTGCTCTGATGTCACAGTAAATTTTAAGGACCTGACAAAGGAACTGGAGAGGCAAAGTCACAAACTTTTTTTTTAAGCCTTGTTTTCAAAGGAGATTAATACAGAGTGTTTTACCATTTCTTACTCAGAATGAAACTTGCTATTTTAGAAAGAGGAAGCTATTTTCACTTTGATACATGGGTAGAAAAGTGCCCCAGAAAGCTGAGAATTTGGTCCCTTAGAAAAGGGAAATGAAGAAATTTTGACAAAAGATGTTGGCAATTCTCACTAAATCGTGCAGAGAAAAAAATCAGTAAAGCAAAATCCTAGTTAGAACTCAATTTGACCACTGTTATAAGACACAAGAATAAATACTTTGATGACTATATTAACAACAAAATGATAACTAAGGAGAATATCTATCTTTTATTAGATACAGGTGGGAACAGTGCCACCAAGGATGAGGAAAAGGTTGAAGGACTTGATCACATAATCATAACCCGGTAGGGGTTGGAAGACATCTCCAGAAATCATTGAGTCCAAGTCCCCAGCTAAAGCAGATATGTCTAGATCAGGTTGCACAGGAACATGTCCAAATGAGTTTTGAAATTCTCCAGAGAAGAATACTCTATAACCTCTCTGGGTAGCCCATGCCAGTGCTATGTCAATCTCAAAGTAAAAAAGGTTTCTCATTAATTTCAAGTGAAATCTTGTGTGTTCTAGTTTATACCTGTTGGTCTTTATCCTATCATTGGGCACCACTGAACAGAGCCCAAACCTATCCTCTTGACCTCCACACTAGATATTTATAATATTGGTAAAATCTGCTCTCATTCTTCTCTTTTCCAGACTAATGAGCCCCAGCTCTATCAGCCTTTCATTGTAAGAGAAATACTCTAGTCCCCTAATCACCTTTGTGACCCACTGTTGGATTGTCCCCACTAGTTCCCTGCCCCGCTTGAACTGGGGAGCCCATAAATGGACACCATACATTAGGTACAGGCTCACCAGTGTAGAATAGAGGCCTTAACCTCAGTCTTTAATAGTCAGACTAGTTATCTTTAAGGTATTCAGCATCTGAGAAGGAAGGTAGGAACAGAGCAGAATAAATACCACATAATCCAGGATTGTCATGGTAGGCCTAAGCAGGCTAAAATACATGTCCTGGTTTGCCCATGCATGTTATTCTGCTCTCCCTCCTTCTGTTTTGGGGAGAAGCAGCCGTGGGAAATAAGAGAAAAGAATCTGGAGCCACTGAATCTGGGGACTGTGGCCTGCCAGACTTGTTTTGAACCCTGTGGTAAACAAGGTACACACGGTTGCGTTGTGCAAGGCCTGTGCTCTGCCCAAATTTGGGTAAAGCAAACCTATGGCTTCACCTAATATGGTCAAGCTTGGCTAACTGCCATTCTGATTGGCTATTCTGCGTCCAAAGGCCCATTATTGGGCTCTATCAATGTAAAGGGAGATGAGCAGGGAGCGCAATGTGCGCTCTGCCACTACAAGGTGCTATTATACATGTGTTCCACTATTATATCTGCCACTGTATCCATAGTCCTACTACTTTATTGCATTCTGAGCTGTATGGAACTCCAGTGACCAGGAATAGGCTCTAAAAGCCTCCACGTGGTTGGCCTGCACAGCCAGTGTGACACCATGCTGAGACATCCTGCCTGCACCTGAAAACCTCCTGCCAAGACAGAAGGCCTGGAGATAGCACAGATCATCCAGAGAGTCAGGACCAGGCTAGAGATCGTCTGCCTCCTTTCTCCAGCATCCATAAGCCTGGGGAAACTCCAAAGCCTCTAACAGCTACCGGTAGCAATCCTGCCATGAGCTTTGGGTACTGTCAGATAATATTTTTGTGAGTAAATACTTAAAGCCTCTTGTAATTACTAATTGCCTTCTGCCATAAGCAGAAAGGAGCTCCTTGAGTCCATCTAGTGAGCAAGCAGTGTACTAACTGCAAAGCCTTCTCTTCCAGTTTAACTGAGTTCCATTAATGCATATTTTTTACTAGTTATTTCTAGACCCTGTTACTGCCTGTATATAAAGTTTCCATAAATTATGCAAAGGACCGATTATTATTATTAAATTGGTGATTGGGGTGCCACGAGTTCTGAATATTTAATATTAAATAAACTATATTGATATTGTTAAAAATATCATCTCGCAGTAATTAATTACCCTTCCATTATAAGGATGAAACAGCTGAAAACCTCCTATGTCACCTGGACTCTCACAAGTCTTTGGGTTTGGATGGGATCCAACAGAGAGTTCTGAGAGCTGGAAGAGGAGCTTGCCAAGCCACTCTCCATCATTTAGCAGCAGCCTTGGATACATTTATCAGCAGTCCTGGATAACAGGGAAGGTTCTAGAGGCTTGCCAAAGTGACAGCCATCTGCAAGAAACACTGGAAGCAGGGTGCAGGAAAATTACAGGCCTCTCAGCTTGACGGATTATGGAATAATTTATCCTGAGTGTGCTCATGGTCAGTAGGGGTTCAAGAAGGGCAGATTCTGCTGATCAACTTGATTTCCTTCTATGACTACATGACCCATTTAGTGAATCAGCCAAAATCTACGGATATTGTTTACCTGAACTTAAGAAAAGCCTTTGATAATGTTTCTCACAGCATAGTCCTGGAGAAGTTGATTGATCATGACTTAGACAGGTGTATTCTTTGCTATACAAAAAACTGTCTGGAAGGCTGAACCCAGAGAGTTGTGATGAACGGAGTTAAACAGAATTTGAGGCCAGTCGCAAGTGGTGTTTCTCAGGGCTCGGTTTTGATCTGAGTGAGGGAATTGAGTGCACCTTCAGTAAGTTTGCAGACAACACCAAGTTAGGTGGGAGTATTGACCTGCTCGAAGACAGGAAGGCTCTTCAAAGAGATCTTGACATGGTGGATCTATGGGCTGAGGTTTAACAAAGTCAAGTGCCAGATCCTGCACTTTGGTCACACAACTCCCTGAAACACTACAAGCTTGAGGTAGAGTGGTTACAAGGCTACCCAGCAGAAAAGGACCTGGTAGTCCTCTGAAGAAGCGACAGCAGTGTGCCCAGGCTGCATCAACAGCACCTTGGCCTGTATCAGGAATAGTGTGGCCAGCAGAAATAGGGAAGTGATCATGCCCCTGTACTCAGCACTGGAGAGGATGCATCTCAAATACTGAGCTCAGTTTTGCAACCCTCACTACAAGGAGGACACTGAAGTGCTGGAGCATGTCCAGAGAAGAGCACCAAAGATGGTCACAGATGGAGATGGAGAACAAGTCTTATGAGGAATAATCCCCCTGGATGCATTCCTGTGCAAACTACCCTAGCTGATCCTGCTTGGCAGAGGGGTTGGACTTGATCTCTGGAGATCTCTTCCAACTTCTAAGGTTCTGTGATTCTGTGACTCTGTGATTTGATATCTGAAGTGAACCTATAGGGAGGTTGGGGAAGTTCTGTTTAGAAGGGTTTGTAGGATGAGGGGTGATATTTTTAAACTTAGATTGGACATAAGGAGGAAGTTCTTCACAATGACAGTGGTGAAATGCCAGAACAGGTTACCCAGGTTGAGGTCCCATCCCTGGAGACATTCAAGTGCAGAGATGAAGTAACCCTGGGCAGCCTGATGTAGTTGGAGGTGTCCCTGCTGACTGCAGGTGAGTTGGACAAAATGACCTTTGAGGGTGCCTTCTTGCATTAAAGGCAAAACCAGGCCTAAACATGTCCTGGCTTGCCCACACAGGTTTCCCTGTTCCCCTTCTCTCCTGCTTTTGGGGGAAGCAACCATGGGAAAGGAAAATAAAGACCATCAAGTCTCCTTCTTTCCTTCCAAAGTTGTAAACAGGGTACACACATATGTTTATAGATTTCTTTGTATTCTGCCCTAAAAGGGTAAAAGCAAGCCCGAGTTCACCTAATACGGTCAAGTTTTGCAAACTGCTATTCTGATTGGGTAAGACCTGTGGCCAAAGAGCCATTATTCTCAGGGCGAATTAATAAAAGAGATGAGCAGGTAGAGACAACATGCTTCTGCCTTACCATGTTTCTATCTCATTGTGTTTCTGCCTCATAACTCTTTGCCATTGAATCCTGCATTGCCCTTCCTGCTACATAATAACAAGCCCTGATACTTTGCGTTTGTCTACCTGGAAATTTGCCATGCCTCAAGTTCAGCAGGAGAAGGCATTAAGTGCCTCACGATGCCTCACAATGAACCACTGACATCGTGCTTGTCTGCACATCTGCAAAACATCATGCCTGCAGCTCTGCAAACCTCCATACCAAGTCTGGAGTCATCTAAGAGAAACCAAGATCAGGTCAGAGATCATCTGCCTCTCTCCCAGCACCCTGTTAGAGGCTGGGAAGATCTAGAAGCCTTAACAGTTATTAAGACACAACAGAAGTCCCTTCAAGTGTTTGGGTATTGTCTGAAAACTATAATTTAGCCTCAGGAATCTGGATAAATTATCATATTATATTATTATATTTTTGTGAGTAGCTCTCTAACTGAATCCAAGTGCTTTCTGCCTTAAGCGGAAATTATGTCTCTTGAGTCTCTCTAGTGGGCAAGCATATAATCGACCACAAGAGCCTCTTTCCAGTTCTAATAACATTTGTTGTATTTTGCTAATTATTTCTTAAGTGTTCTAGGTTATCTCTGTTTTTTCCTTTGTGTAATATTTTTCATGACTGTGCAAAGAACCTGCTTAAAAATAAATAATGCAGCGAGGTTGAATATATTAACATAAAAATCAATAAATTATATTACTTTTAAAAATAATAAATCCTGTCCATACTGCTACACCTTCCAATCCAAGTGCATTCTATGATTCTGTGACTCTGTGAATGGCTGAGGGAACTGCCACTGTTTAGTCTGGAGAAGAGAAGACTGGGGGGAGACCTGACTGTTCTCTATAACTGCCTAAAAGAGGTTGTAGTGAATTGAGTATTGGTCTCGTCTCCCAGGTAACTAGCCATAGGATGAGAGAAAATGGTCTGAAACTGTGCAAGGAGAGGTTAAAATTAGATATTATGAAAAATTCCTTTATTGAAAGAGTGGACAAGCTGTGGAACAGGCTACCCAGGGAAGTTGATGGAGTCTTTGAGGTTGTTCAAAAAACATGTATACATATATATAAGGTGCTTCAGGACATGGTTTAGCGGGCATGGTTATTTTTGGTTGATTGTTGGACTTGACGTTAGAGGCCTTTTTCACCCTTAACGATTATTTGATTCTATGTTTGGGTCAGGACATTAAAACACTTTTCATTCAATGCTTGGAAATAATTTATTCAAGGTAGAGCCTGTGCCCTCCAAATGATTCTTATGCTGCCTAGCACAACAATGCACACATACAGATGTAGTGATTTGGATATTACTGCAGTATTTCAATAAACAGCAAATACATAATGATGAAAGTGCTATTATTGCCAAAGAGAATGAGACAAGAGTAGTATGTTGTCAGAATGGACAATGAGCTCTGCAAAAACCCAGATAAAAAGGATATGCCCTGAAATTAAGTATTATTGAGCATTACGCTAATGTTACTTATACAAAATACACATGTTTTTTCTACATCTAATGCAGACGTATCTTCATTGGTCTTAGAAGCACACTTAAGACATTCATAAATATATGATTAGAGATAAAAGACTCTAAAAATACATTAAATATAGTAGTTTTATTTACTTAAAAATAACCAAACCAAACATTTTCACCACTTTGAATGAATGTCTATCAATAAGAAAACGCTGGGTGAGACAAGGAAGATGTAGGACAATAAAGCAGTGTCTTATACCATGTAGTCCTAATATTTATGAGCAAAAGATAGAATTCAAAGTACTGGCAATTGCTAATACACATGTGATCTTCAAGCTTGTATGAATCTGTAATGAAAGTGGCAAGGTATTTCCTTTATGAATGGATAGTGAAGTTCTTCCCTGGTGGTCTGACAATGGAAGATATGAGGGTATTCTAGACCTCACTAATCATCCTGAATACAAGGGAGGTATCCTCCCTATTTCTCATGCCCATCTACAGTAAGATTTCCTCTCTCTCATCTTTTTGAGAAGATGTCCAAGATTGTTGGCAGGGAAGGATGGTCATAGGAGAAGATACTAATTTATTTTCTGCTTGGGGTGGATTTCACCATGTAAGTAAAAATAAATTCGAAGAAGTGTCTAGACAAGAAATTTAAAAGGTATTTTCTCATACATGGAAGTACAGCCATTTAGATCTCTTCTGATCTAAGAAGATCTGAGAATAGATGAGTTTTTTCCATAGCAGAGAACATATACTGATTAAAACCAAACTTTCCCACAATCTGTGCCCAAGTTCAGTAATTACTGCTGTGACAAATACAATTTAATGAGTATGGAGTCACACAGCAGGACTTCATATTAACACTTAATGGTATGTATGTAAATCAAGACATATAAGCAGTAACACAGAAATAGTACTATTTCTAAAGGTTAAGGCTCCCAACACTTCGAATTTTTAATTTCAGAAAGACTCACAGGTCTTTACTCTGAATTACTGCATGGAAGAAAATGGTCAACATGCTTTCTAGTGGAAGTTCACCTCTGAAGCAGGCACAGAAGGCCTGGTAATGCATGGCAGTGCAAATTCTGATCTGCTAAGGGCACACACTTGCATTCCTCCATGTGATTTTCACAATAATAACCATAAGGCATTGAAAAAGCTATTATGAACAGTTGTGAACTTATTTGATCAAACTCAAGTAGACTCTCCGGAAGACCAAAGAAGAGAGATATGCTTTGAACAAGACACTTTCACATTTTTCTAGCCACATTTGTCACAGTAGCTAACATTTCTCATGGAACTATAAATGAGGAATATCATGGGGATTTTTCAAAGGATGAACACAGAAAAAACCCAGATTGTCTCAGCTTTGTTACAACTCTTGTTGCAATTAATTTGACTAATTGCACTGCATATTATATCATCACTAATTTGAAATAGGATCTTGACTTGGCACAGGAGTGCAGGACATTTAAAATGTGGGATTTAAAAAATGTTTTACATGTTGAACTTGACGTTTATAGCTCTAAGTGTGCCATAATTTAACTAATTATGAAATTCAGTGTTGCTTCCAAAAATATAAAATAACTAAAAAATGTGAAAAATGAAATTTATTATAGTCCAGATTCTGAGCACATTCAAATTATAAATAATGTAATAAACAATATTTACATTTGATTATTAAGTATTTAATTGATTTTATGTAAAGATAACATTTTGTTTTCATAGTTTTCTTTTAAGTAAATTTTCTTACCCACTCGTGTCTAATGAAAGACAATCATCACAAAGACATCACAATGCAAGGTGTACTTTCTAGAAAAAAAAATTGAGTGTAGGGTGTTTTTTTAGGAGGTTTGTTTCAGTTTGGTTTTGCGTGGGTTTTTCTTTATCTGGGTTTTGTTGTTGTGTGTGTTTGTTTGAGAAAAGAAATTCCTTCAAATAAAATTGCAATTTGTTATCACAGATACAATATGTGCATCCTAAACATATTTCTGTTTTTATATTAAGGCATATTACTCTGAATAAGTGCTAAAATATAATCTGTTCTGACTATTAACTCAGGACTTTTCAGTAAATTCCAGGTCCTTTAGCAAATAAAGAAAATATCATACTTATACACTTTCCCCACCCCGTCCCATTCTTGTTTTAAATACCATGCTTTTGGGAAAGATTTGCCTAAACTGTTCATCCTGATGCAACAGGGGAAGACTGTGAAGAAAGAGTCCCTTTCCTGAAGGTTGAGGGAGTGTCAGAAACAGCATAGGACAGACTGTCAGAAACCACCATTCATTGCAGCCCCATGCTGTTTGTGGGTATGAGGCAGAGAACTTGGGAGTAGAGATTACCTGGAGACAAAGGGAGGAGAAGGAATAAAATGTTTTAAAGATGTGGCTCTATTTCTCATTATTCTACTCTGATTTAATCATAGGGTGATAGAATGGTAAGGTTGGAAGGGACCTCAAGGATCATCCAGTTCCAACCCCCTGCCATAGGCAGGAACACCTCCCACTAGTACAGGTTACTGGAGGCCTCCTCCAACCTGGCCTTGAACACATCCAGGGAGGGAGCAGCCACAACCTCTCTGGGCAACTTGTTCCAGTGTCTCACCACCCTCGCTGTAAAGAACTTCCTCCTACATCCTATCTTTCTGAACAAGACAGTTTTTAACCTTTAATATGAGCCTTCATATTATTACATGGACCTGATGAAGTTATGTGTCCATAAATACTGCTCTCTCCAAAGTCCCACCTTAACACCTTACCTTCTTTTGAAAACTGATAATAAGACAACCTGAAAGAACACCATCAAGAGCTTTGAGAAAAATATTCTCTTGAATTTTGGCCTTAAAAATCTGTATACTTCTACAAGACAAGAAAAAATTCTTTATTAGGTTTTGCAAACCATTAGGACAAAACTTTCCATGGTAAATACTGAAGTTCCCTTTATTACACGATTCTTTGCTATTTAGTATCTGGGTTAGCACAAAATAAAGTATTATAGAGATTACAGTTACAGAAACGCACTTTTCTGAACACACTGGAAATCTCCCTCTGCACCAAAATGTCTGAAAGCTCTAAAAAACTGCCTGACAAATTGCCACATCTCCACTGCTATGCCTGTTGTCATCATTACCACTCATACAAAGTAAGATTGTATAAACTACTGATGTGAGTTTAAGTCTTCAAAAGAAAAAACAAAATAATAGCTTTGTCAGATGTTACACTGCTGAAGTCTTGAACAACTAACATCAAACATATTTAAGTGTTTCGACCAGTTTAAAATAAGTTTATGAAAACATCCTTCTCACAACAAAATCTAAAAAACATTAATTTACTTCATTACTACCACAGGTACTATTATTTTGTGCATAAACTTAGGCAAAAAGTTTTTTATTCCAGAAAACAGGACAAAAATTCCCTTCAAAAAACACCTTGATTTACTCATTGTGAAAATAAAAAAAAAAATTAAAAAAATCCAACTATCAACTGTAAAAGTTATTGATTTCTGTTTCAAACCTAATGTAGGACATTAGAAGCTATCAATACTTCAGAAGTCAGGATACATGAATGGCAATTTGCAAGACTACTTTTCTAATGGTTCTGAGTCAGGAAAAATGTATATCCATGACCTAGCAGTAAAATAGTTAGCAATGATAAATAAACTTATGTACAACATATGCAATTCCAATGAGTAACTTAGTGTAAACTGCATAATTTCTTCTGTGTACACAGGATCAGCTATAGAAGCTTTCAGAGATCTTGTTCTGTCCTATCATTTAAAATCCTGGGTAGAAGTTCTTTTCAATGAAGATAACAAAATTACTGTAGCAGCTATTATTTATATAAAATGATTTTGCAAAGCATTTCAGACTTATCCACTATAGTGAAAAATGGGTACAGTTACATCTCTATAGCGCTATACAATTAGATTTTTACAATTTCCAAATTCCCTTTCTTTTACAGAATTAATTTCATCATAGGAAAGACAGTCAGAGAATTCAGTGTTTCTCAGTTTAAAAAGCATCCTTTCTGAAACAGTTTTAATGATATAGCCATCACACATTTAAAAAACATCACTCAAAATCACTTTTGCATAATTTTTTTTAGCATTGTATAACTGTAAAAATAATGAAAAACAGTATTGCTCCATATTTCATAAACTTAGACAGTCTGTTCCAAATAATCACCCACAGAAAAATATTTTTTATTTGCTGCCAAAGGTTTTAAAACTTTTTCATTAATTTATCTAACTTAAAATGAGTAGCCTCATTGAGAAAAATGAGTGCAATGGAACTATGTATATCCTTAAGTATGGTGCTAAACCACATTCTTTAAACCTCTTTCCATGTTCTCCCATAAGTTTTTTCATACTATACTTTCTTCCTACTCAAAAAGCACATCATGTCCTTTATGAATTCCCTCTTGCCCTGGTAAATATTGCATTATTTCTCTGTAAGTGACCTCAACTTGCATGTGTATCACCATGTATATGCCTCACAAGCCATAATGTACTGTGTTGTTTAAAAGAAATAAAATAAAATAAAAATTTAGACGTGTCATCAGGAACACTTCATTTCACCACGACATTTGGTCTTGCTCTTATGCTAAGCAGACACAACATCTGTTAAATTATCCTCCCCTATTTCATTTCAGCAGAGGAGTCTCTCAGTCAGTGTTTAGTATTCTGTTCAAAACTCGCCAGAGAAATGTGACCACTTGTCAATCTCTCAAAAGCAAAGATGAGAACTTAGAAGTACTCCCCTTGCTTTAGCTACGAAGCTAGGTTCTTGCTCCCCTGCTGTTAGTAAACAAAAATTTCACGTGACCTTGTTAGTAGGAGTTTTGAGTTTCTTAGAACCTTGGTAACTAATGCTTTTTAGTTGCTGAGAGTGTCCAGTGACGGTAGCAGTGCTAGCACAGTACAATTTCCATTCAAGTGTGCAGTTCTGGCGCATACTTTATACCATTTTTGTGGTTAAATATTTACTGTTAGTGTGTGCACTGTCTGTGGTTATCGCCAGAAGCAATGATGACTTTGGAGGACTTTATGAAGGTTTAGGAAGTTCTGGTTAGAGAGTTGGGGCTTTTCAGCCTGGAGAAGAGAAGGTTTCAAAGAGACCTTATAGTAGCCTTCCAATATCTGAAGGGGGCCTACAGGAAGGCTAGAGAGGGACTATTTACAAGGTCTTGTAATGACAAGACAAGGGGCAATGGGTTTAAACTGGCAGAGGGGAGATTTAGACTAGACCTTAGATGTTAGGAGGAAGTTCTTTACAGTAAGGGTGGTGAGGCACTGGAACAGGTTGCCCAGGGAGGTTGTGGCTGCTCCCTCCCTGGAGGTGTTCAAGGTCAGGCTGGATGAGGCCTTGAGTGACCTGTACTAGTGGGAGGTGTCCCTGTCTATGGCAGGGAGTTGGAGCTACATGATCCTTGAGGTCCCTTCCAACCTTACCATTCTATGATGCTATGGCAGCTCTTCAGTTTTCCTACTGGTTTAGACAAATTGTTTACTTAGCACCAAATACTAGAAGACCACTAAATGAGATTTGGTGGCACCACCACTATTCCAGAGAGTGGGAATTTCATTTTTCATTTTGTAGCCTATGATTTATGATGAAGTTCCCACCTTGGAAGCTGTTCAAGAAATGTGTACTGCCTTGTACACATTTCTAGAGGTATAAACAATCATGATGACTCACTAACTTTTCACCTTTTCTAGAATGTTCTACATGTGTAAAAGAACAGCTAAGTTCTCTTAAATTTGGAGGAGAAAAGATAAATGTCTGTGTTAGCCTCGTACAATATAAAGAGTAAAATGACTGTGGTGGGTAGTACTTCCTGAAGGATTATAAGCGTACAACTTCAAAAGAGGGATTGATAAAGATGTAGTATCTGCAATGTGACTATGCATGTGACTATGCATATACTTGTGCTCAGACTCAAACTAGCCAAATGATCAGACATGCATGCTAATTCCAAAAGTTCAATATGAAGGCATATGTAGAAACTTACAAACAAGGCTCATTTTGTTTCTGAGCAGTAGATGTAATAACAGCATAATCACTCCATAGAGATTAATAGTAATATCATAATTTCTAAGTTAATACCATATTATGTTTTTAAAATAATAAAAATTGGGATAGCACTAAAACGTTAAGAGCAAGAGAAGTTTTTATTTCTTTTTGTATACCAATATATCTATAAATTCCAAGTAGTCACGTGTAATTTCAGTAATTCTTAATGAACAACTTTGAAAATTATGATTAAACAGAGTCAAAAAAATTTCCTTAAAATCCTATTCCATCATTCCTAGAGTTATTTCTTAACTTACTTCACATTCACTCTAAATCAGGATCACAACTTGGGGTAAATGCAAATTATGACAGAAAATGTGAAAAAGAAAAAGAATCATAGAATCAACCAGGTTGGAAGAGATCTCCAAGATCATCCAGTCCAACCAATCACGCAACCCTATCCAATCAACTAGACCATGGCACTAAGTGCCTCCTCTAGTCTTTTCTTGATCACCTTCAGGGATGGTGACTCCACCACCTGTCCATTCCAATGGCAAATAATGTTTGGATATATCCAGACACAGACTGCTGCTTATGAACTTGAAGCTTATGTATGACAAAAATAAAGAAATAGATATACAACCTATAGAAAAATGAGTCACCTTAGTAACCAGTTTTAATAAAAAACAAAACAAAACAAAACAGAGAGCAGTTTCGTGTGGCCTGTTGTTTCATTTCAAGTAAGAAGTAAGCCAGTGGATGGTAATGTTTGTGAGAAACAATATTCAGATTAATAAAATACTGTAAGCTTCTCAGCAGCATGGAAGTTCCAGATAAGAATCTCTGCTTCTCTATTTTCTACTACTAAATAACATTTGCAAGGAGTCACATTGTTTTAAAGACCAGCATCCATGAGCAAGTACTATTTTCATACACAAATGACCAGTAATTAATCAACTTCTAACACATCTGTTAAAACAGGGGGTACACTGCTGCAATAAATCAGAACTCCTAGTAAAAGACAGTTTGACAGTTTAATCTAGCAAACAAATGCTGTGGTTAATCTTCACAGCCAGCTAGTCAACCACAAAAAAAATATTTAAAAAAAAAAAATTTGCATCTTCTCCGCATATATGTGAAATAGATGTGTTCTCTCCAGGGTTTTCACTCAAATCACCACTTAGTACCTCTCAAAAACATTCTCTTTCAAAACAACAATAGAATCAGGGATGAAGCATCTTAATTTGCCCAAAGATACAGAAGCTAACATAACAAGGCACTACAATGGAAATGTAAGAACCCCTGAATTTCTTAGTACTGCCTGTGAGAGAGAAGAGTTCAAGCAGTTCATGTACTTTAAACCATTCTACTGTTCTTGCCAATTCACTGAATTTGAAACTGCACTAAAAGTCTGGAAGAGAGTTACTTGTTCACAGAGATTTTAGAAAGCATTTCAATAACTCACATTGCCAAATTTATTACAAACTGTGGCAGAAAGATTTTAGAGGTAATTCTACCTCCATACAGTCACAGGTAACAATCTTACTTAGTTGATCCCAATAGGTTGTGGTTTAAACTGTTTTGTTTCCTCTTCAGTGGAGGAAGGACACTTGTCTACTAGAAGGTGGTAGACTGTTCAAGACTAATTTTGCAAATCCCTTAAATGGCTATGATTTCTTTGTTAAGTAAGTCTATGTCTATATTTTCCAGTAATATTTCATTCTTGCTTTCAAAAGTACTGAAGTTAAAAAAGAAACAATTCTGAACTGGGTTATAATGTTTCTAAAGGTTAGTTTTTATACTGATGATCCTTTTATGAAAGCCATGTCTGACAGTGTGTTTTCTCTCTACCTGAATTAGTATAATAAAGCATGTTCCGAATGAACACCTCTACAGAAAACAGTACAGCACTTCTCCCTATGAAAACAGACAAAAAGTACCCTAATAATGCAAAGTTTTTATGAACTTAGAAAATAATTTTATTAAACACTGTCATTTTGTGCAGGAAAAAGCAGGAAGCCAACACATTCAACAAAACCAGAAAAACAAAACGCCAAACAAAGCAACAAAAAAGCACCAACAACAAACCAAGCTAATGTTACATTTTTTGTCACCTTTATATATTATAATAGAATCGTAGAATGACTTAGGTTACACAGGACCTTTGAGATCATCTACTTCTACCTCTCGGTCATGGGCAGGGACATCTCTCAACTAGACAGGGCTGTTCAAGGCCTCATCCTACTCAGTTTTAAACAGCCCCAGGGAGAAGGCATCCACAACCTTCCTGGGCAACCTATTCCAGAGTCTCACCACCTTCATAGAATCATAGAATGGTAAGGTTGGAAGGGACCTCAAGGATCATCTAGTTCCAACCCCCT
>VWZE01017552.1:18338-50156 GCA_013396675.1 Eubucco bourcierii
GCTAGATTGCAAGGGGGGTAATAGACAAAACCAGGGTTGTTACAAATGAGATCAAGGACAGTACAGCAACATTTAAGAGATGATCTTCTAGTGAGGTTTGTCAGTCTCTCTGTACCAGTGGAGGAAGGGAATGGAGACTCATGTGGCACTGAAGATGCTAGGATTACTGATGAATTAACAATCACAGGAGCACCTGAGAACAGCCATCTAGGAATTATGATTTGTCCCTGCAAAAATGTGGCAAGACTTTTAGACCAATGGAAGTATATTTACAGTAATAGACACGCCATGTGAAACAAACAGGAGGAGATGGAAGTCATTATGCATCAGAACTATGATATAGTGGCCACCACAGAAAGGTGATGGCTACAAACTCTTCAGGAGAGACAGGCAATGAAAGTGAAGTAGCAGTATCCCCCTGTATGTCAGGGAGTGATTTGATTGTGTTGAGGGTAATGACAGTGACCGCAAGGTTGAGCATTTATGGACAAAAATCAGGGGGAAGGCAAACAATATCTTAGTGGGAGCCTATTATACACCACCCAAACAAAATGAAGAGACAGATAAAATATTCTTTAAGCATTTAGCAGAAGTCTTGGGAATCACTAGCCCTTGATCTCATGGGAGACTTCAACTTCCCTAATGTCTGCCAGAAATAGAACACAGTAGAGAGAGAGCAGTCCCAGAAGTTCCTAGAGTGTGTGGAGACTTCCTGACACAGCTGGTGAGGAACCAGCTAGGGAAAGCGTCCTGCTGGACCTACTGTTTGTGAACAGAGAAGGATTTGGGGGTGACACAATGCTTGGGGGCCATCTTGGGCACAGCGATCATGAAAGCACAGTTTTCCGTTGCTGAAGTAAAGAAGGGGTCAGCAGAATTGCAACATGGGACTTCCATCGGGCAGGCTTTGGCCTATTTCTGAGGCTGGCAACAGAGTCCCTAGGGAGGTAGTCCTGAAAGGCCAAGAAGTCCAGGCAGACTGGACACTGCTAAGGGGGAAGTCTTAAAGGCACAGGACCAGATCGTGCCCAAGTGCTGAAGATGAGCTGGTAGGGAAGCAGGCTGGCCTGGTTGAATGGAGAGCTTTGGTTGCAGCTTAGGAGAAGAGAAGAGTCTGTGATCATTGGAAGAAGGGGTAGGACACTTAGGAGGACTACAAGGCTGTCGTAAGGTTATGCAGGAAGAAATTTCAAGGGCCAAAGCCCAGCTGGAAAACAATCTGACTTCAACTGTTGAAAAGAACAGGAAATGCTTCTACGAATACATTAACAACAAAAGGAGGACTAAGGAGAACTCTGTTCTTTAGTGGATGCAGGTAGAAACAGAGCGGTCCAGGATGAGGAGAAGGCTAACGTACCAACACCTTCTTTGCCTCAGTCTTTAGTAGTAAGACAAATTGATTTCTGGATACCCAGCCCTCTGAGCTGGAGCTGGAAGATGGGATGTGGAGCAGAATGGAATTCCCGTATTCTAAGGAGGTGGGACACTTAGACATACACAAGTATTTGAAGCTGGATGTCACACATCCCAGGAGTATTGATAGAGATGGAGGAAGTGCTCACCAAGACACTTTCCACCATTTACCAGCAGTTCTGGTTAACCAGGAAGGTCTCAGCTGACTGGAGACTGGCAAATGTAATGCCCATCTATAAGAAGAGCCCAAAGGAGGATCCAGGGAACTACAGACCTGTCATTCTGAGCACAGTGCCAGGGAAGGCCATGGAGCAGGGCACCTTAGAAAAATGTTGCCATGCACATACTGCACATTCAATGAAAAAGGTGACCTGCCTAGTGGATGAGGCAAAGTCTGTGGATTTTCTTTACCTGAACTTCAGGAAATTAACAGTGCCAGGTCTCTCTGGCTTTCCTTGCTTTCCTTATTATATGTAGTTACTTTATTTCCAAAATGTGTGTAGTGTCCTGTCCCGTGTCATGTCCCGTCGTGTGTGTGTGTGTCCCCTCCAATTACACACAAATTAGTTAAACTGGGATCAAAATTTGTTCAGGAAGATCTTCACAAGGATGCTTATAGGGAATTCAGTAATTCAGGAAAATCAGAAAATTGGAAAAGATTTGCCGCAAAACAGCTTTGCCACAATTACAAATAAAAGGCAGCTGGGAGCCCTGGGGAATGTCTGTGCTACTCACCATCTTCATGACCTTTTGCTGGATTTGTCCCACTATGTCCATATCTCTCCTGTACTGAGGAGCCCAGGACTGGACACAGCATTCCAGATTACCTCCCTCAACAGGAGGCTGCTGGCCTCCTTTGTTGCAAGGACATGCCTGTGGTCCAACAGAATCCCAGATTCTTCTGTCAAGCTGCTTCCCAGCTGGTTGGCCCCAGCGTACTGTGGTACCTGGGATCACTCCTCCTGAGGCACAGGGCTTGGCACTTCTCTTTGTGGCATGTAGTAAGGCTCCTCCTGTCTGAATTCATCTCTTCAGCTTTTTCAAGAGCCCACTAAATGGCAGCACAACCATCTATCTAGGCTGTCAACTATTCCCAGTTCCGTGTTGTCAGCAAATCTGCTGAGAACATTCCTAGATCACATCACCCAGGACATCGATGACAATGTTAAACAGTACTGGACACAGCATCAGCCCCTAAGTTAATGCACTAGCAAATGGCCACCAGCTGGAATTCATATCGCTGGTCACAACAATTTAAGCCTTTCAGATCAATCTACTTGCCTAGACTGTATTGAATGTTTGTTTATTGGGATGTTATGGAAAGTCAAGATAAACAACGTGGACTGCTCTCTTCTCCTCCTAGAAGGATATTACATCCTCTGCAAAAACCCATGCTAACTTTTCCCAACCACCTTGTCCTTAGAATGTTTGGAAAAGATTTCCAGGATTAGTTCTCCATTACCTCCCCAGGGACTAAGGTAAGGCTAATGAGTCACTGGTCCATCCTTCTTGTCCATCCTCAAGGTAGGAGAGAGATTTACTTCCTTCTAGCCCTCAGGAACCTCCTCCAATTGCCATAACCTTTCCAAGATTGCAACAGTGGTCTTACAATGACATCAGCCAGCTCTCTCAGCACTTGCAAGCATTTCATTAGGGCCACAAACTTCTGGTTTTCCAGTTTATTAGATGCTCCCTAACAAGATTGTTCTGTATTTCTTTCATCAAGGTTTTCCCACTGTTCTCACCTGTTTGGTATTCCCAAGAGCTAGTCTAACCACTAGCAACTGAACAGAAGGTATCCAGTGATTTGGACTTTTCCATGTCCCTTGTTGCTAGGGTTCCTGCCCCCTTCAACAGCAGGACTACTGTTTCCCTAAATCTTTCTTCTGCTGCTGATACATTTTGAGAAGCCATTCTTCTTGTCATTCACATCCCTCACCAGAGCCAGCTCCATGTGGTCTCTGACTTTAGCTACATCCTCACATGTCCAGATAATACTTTATATTAATCCCCAATTGTCTGTCTGGGATTCTGTCTTTTCTATGCTTCTTTTTCAGGAGCTCGTCTAAGCACTCCTCCTGCTGTCTTCACTTGGTTTACAGCTCATCAGGTTGAACCATTCTCAAGCTTGAGCACCTCCACAATAATTTTATAGATATTGAGAAGTCCCTGTCTGAAAGAAATTACTATTTAAATAACAGATGGGAACAATACCTATCAGAATTCAATTATTTGTATAGGGGGAATGTAGTCTATTTATTAACTCATGTTGTGGTTTACCCCTCATAGGCAGTGAAGTGCCACACAGTTGTTCAGTCACTTCTCCAATAGACGGGGAGGAGAATCAAAAGTGTAACAGTAAGAGAAGTCAGAGACATAGACAGTTTGACAAGTAGAGCCAAAGCTACACATGCAAGGCAAGCAAAATAAAAACTCCTTTACTACTTCCAATCAGCAGGTAGGTGTTCAGTCATTTCCAGGAAAGCAGGGCTTCATCACACGTAACAGTTACTTGGGAACAAAAATGTAACTCTGAATGTTCCCCCTTCCTTCCTCCCCCAGCTTTTACTGTTGAGCACATCATATAGCATGGGACACCCCTTCTCTCAGCTGGAATTCACAGAAAGGACAGTAAGAGAAGCAGAAAAGTACTTGATGATACATGTCAAAAGCTACTGTGAAGAAAATTAATTATATCCCACCCAAAACTAGTACACGACTCATGTGCAACTCTATCTTACAAAATGGAAATAACATACTTACAGGAAGACTTTCAGCCTGTAGGTCTTTGTAGTTGGAAAATTGAATGTCAATACGCTGACCGTAGATAACAGGTTTAGTAGGAGCGTAGTGCTTCATCATATCAACAGCAGCTTCTTCAGTAGCCATTTCCAACAATGCCTACCACCAATACATAGCAGTTTTCAGTGTTACAGGAAAGAACACATTATCAAAGCACCATTTCTTCCCAAATCCACTCTCACTGCAAAAAGATCACGTGGAAATACAGGACCGATTTGCTCAGCATTAAAAGGCATGCATGTGCGTGTTTATGGAGATATTTGATTTGATCTTACTGCACTTATAATGTAAAAACTTTAAGCTATTTTAAAAAAAAAAAAAAAGGGTGGAATAATCAGAAGCAATGCTGTTAAAAACACCGCACTGCTAACAAATTTATTAGATTCCTGAACCAAAGTGTTACTGGTTCAGCAGGTACATACACTGTTTGAAGTAGGAACAGGACAATTTGTGCGTTACAGTAACCCATCTCAGCGCTCTCAACAATTTTGGAATTAATACCTACTATTTTTAGGATTTCAGTGTTTATTGATGATGTGAAATTACTTTATCACATCTGGGCAGATAATTAAAAAAACATTCAGTGATTTGTTTCACATTAAAAATGAACATGCATATTAACTATTTAATTGGGCAACTATTCCAACACCTATGTCGGTATCTGGGACATGGAGGCGCTGGAGCACGTCTAGAGAAGGTGTACGAGGAGCTTCTGAGGGAGTTGAGGTTGTTCAGTCTAGAGAAAAGCAGGCTGAGAGGAGATCTTATTGCTCTCTACAACTATCTAAAGGGAGGCTGGAGAGAGCAGTGGGACAGAATCTTCTCCCTGGTGGCAAGCAACAGGACTAGAGGAAACGGTTACAAGCTGCACCACGGGAAGTTCAGGTTGGATGTTAGAAAATACTTCTTCACTGAAAGAGTTGTCAAGCACTGGAATGGTCTGCCCAGGGCAGTGCTGGGGTCACCACCCCTGGAGATGTTTAGGTAGTGCATGGACCTGGCATGTAGGGACATTGTTTAGTGTTGATCTTTCAGTGAATTGGACTTGATGTTTGAGATCTCTTCCAAACGGATGTGATTTTGTGATTCTGTGATCAGTAGTGACAGCATTGTACTTTATCATCTACATATTCTTACAGAAGGTGGATACAACATTCAGCAATATCATTAGCAAGTTACAGACCACCATTTAACCCAGAAACATACCAAAAACTTTTCACATTTGAAACTATTAAACTCCTGATCTCTGAATGAAGCATTAACACACTGTTCCAACCATTTCAGCCAAATGCAACAGTGAAGAATCACAGCACGAACCACACCCTCAGCTCTGCACTTAGAGCTGAAGCACTGAAAAGGACGTACCTGATGTTTCCGCTTTAGCAACAAAACGTTGGTTACTTCACCAAAAGGGAGGCCTAGCGAAATTATGTCTGTTTTAGTAACATAGCCTGGAACTTGGGACAAATGCAGGACACGTGAAGGCCGCCAGTACATTCTCTGCCTTTTGTTTTTTTTCTCATTCCCACCACCTGAAATATTTTAATGAGAGAAATGGACAAGCAAATGAGAGAAAATTACTGAGCCATAGAGATAACAAAACCTCAAAGACATAAACTAATGTCTTAGCACTGACACCAGCTTAGCTATAGCTGTGTGAATCTTATAAAAGGTCAGTTCATACACAACCTAAAGACAGTTTAAGAAGAACCCTTCAGATGCTCCAAATCTCCTGTGTGAGAGGAGTGTGTTGCATGTTTGTTTTGGTTTGGTTTGAGTTGCTTTGTTTTCCTGTGTGGCTGTTTCTGGAGTTTTTTTAAGCCTTCCAGACAGAGAGGTCAATACCTTCTTTTCAAATGCCCATGTAACATGTTCATAAAATGCTGATTACTCAGGAAAGGGGCAGGTAGTAACACCTTCCGGTTTTTTTCTTTATTGCTAATTAATCTTCCCATGTGGTACATTTCTTAATTAGTTGCTACCTCATATATTTTAGATTTTATTAAATAAAGCTCACTATCCCATAAAGTCTTTGAAAAGGACAGACAACAGTGAGGGATTCTGAAGTCTTCCACTTCAGTAAACTGCCTGGGGTTTTTAATATGTGCCTTTTTGTATCCTGTAACAGCTAAGTGACCAATGGTTACATATCAAGGAGATGACTCAAGAGTCCTTGAAAGCACTTTTAAGCAGAATACTGCATCTGGAACAGGCATTTGATTCAAGCAGCTATCAAAATGGTTTAATAAATTTCGTATTTACTACTTTGGCTAATAACTACAGATCTCAATAACTGATTGTACAGATTCTGCTCAAATGAGCTACAGAATGTTATGAGATTTGATTTTAAAAAAAATCCTGAACTGAGAGTAAAGCATATCTGATAGAAATTATGTTGAAGTCTAATGAGATATTACTGAAATTAAAGGAAAAATCAGCAACCCCCCCCCCCAACTTATATGCTATAAACAGCTTCACTATAGTAGGAAAAACAGCCTCAATGCCTGATGTGTTGCATTTAGCCTTCCAAAGAGATTAGGAGCAAGTATCTGCAGGATCTTAGTAAGCAATCTCAGATTTTGCTGTAGGTTTTCATCAGAGTTTAAGGCTGACAATAGGTTCACACAAGTAATTTTTTACAGGAATCTTTACAGGGGGTGATTGTCTTAGGAGAAAGTCAGTAAGACTCCAAGTTACACTATCTAATTCCCAGTCATGGCACACCCATAAGACAAGGTAACTAATTCCTCCACCTTATTATATTGGTCTTCCCATCACTTTTTTTGTTTTTTGTTTTTTTTTTAATGGCATCATGTGCTTTTGTGTACCCTGAAAAATGTGAGCATGTGCTACACTTGCTGTGGACAAGACTTTAATACAAGCAGAAATACTGTGAACACATATCAGCACCAACCCATGATGGGATATATGTTACTATTAAAGCCTAACAACACCTCCAATGTTGTTAAATCTACTTTTCAGGTTCAAAATGCATGAGAAGTCCTTCACTTTACTAAGTTAAGTACAGTTTGACTACAGAAAGAAGGAAGTGGAACCTAGCAGAAGCAGTGATTGTAAAATAAGAGTCTCTCATTAAAGCAATACCTTTTGGGATCTGACTCACTCTCAGTGGTGATGAGATGTAGCTAAGTGGCAAGCACAGCATTTTTTCTCTACATCTTCACTGACATTTGCAGGAGATTTCAGGTCAGCCATTTCATCAAAAAGGACAGTGTTTGGCAGAATAGTTTCAGCCTGTGTGCATCCTCTACTTCACTATTTACCCATTAGCAAGCACATGTTAGCAGTAACTGGTCTGGCTTCTGCACAAAAAGGGCTTTGAAAGAAAAGAAGCCCTATGAACAAAGTGAAATTTAGGGCCTGGATCTAAAAGAAGTTGCAATCATGATTCATGACTGACACAAAAATATTTCCCAGGTGAGAAGCTTCAGATAAGAAATCCAACCAGTTTCTAGTGGATCCCATATCTAGAATATGTTTTGAGATTTCTTAGGAGACAAAACACATCCACCTTATTTTACAGTTTAATATAATTTAGATGCTCTGTGCATCACTATGAAGGATTAGTGGTGAAACTGGTAATTCATAAAAGTCACTTGAACCCAATATAAGTTTATATGCCTTGTCAGCTGATTTCTTCTCACAATGGATACCATCTACCCAGCTCTCAAATATATTTCAGCTGTTAGATTATGAACTAACACTGTTTCAGGTCAAGCAGAAGCCTCTGGACATCCTAATGAGTTGATCAGCAGAAGTATGAACAATTTGAGATGAGCAAGTCAAAGAAACTTTATTTAAAAAAAAAAAAAAGTAAAAAAAAAATCAATGAATCTTCAAGTCAGCTCTTCAGACCCTTTCTACCCCTTATTTCCTATAACAAGCATAGCAAGTAAGTGTTAAGATGTTAGGATGCTTAGGAAGAGGTAATTTGCTCTGTCCCTTTCCTAATTATAAATTCAACTATTTCAAGAACACAGCTGTCAGGCAATTATCTCTCCTACGAGTTAGCTTATGCAGCCATGGGACATTAACACCTCAACCCCATCTAAGTTGAAAGCAACTCCTAAAGGAAGTGGGTCCCAGTTTTTTCTCACTTTGAACTTTTTTCCTGGTCTAAAACTACAGCTAACCAGTTACACTTACTGCATCGTTCTCAATACAAGGAGCGAGGCAGAGCACAAATGTTTTTTGGACAGTGGTACTAGTTTAGCAGTTTGAGGAAATATGGAACTCTAGTTTCACACTGAGCAATCACACTGATTAAATACATCCAATTTCCTTACCTTGCATCTGCTTATCCCATATTTTCTGTTTATCTGTTACCACATCTCCCCTCCAAAAAAAAAAAAATTGCTGAAGAACAGTCTATGCAAACATGCAGTGAATGAGGTCAAGAAAATGCCTGATTGAGACAAAAACAAAACAAACAAAAAAAACCCACCCACAAAACCAAAAGCAAACCACAAATAAACCCACCAAAAGCCCCACATTTTTCCTACTGCTTCCTTTGCAAAAATTCATCTCAACCCATGGAGAGACTGCTTGGAGAGAAGAACAGACAGGAAAATAGCTGAAATCAAATAACAGGACCATCTGTGTTGCTGTTGAGAAAGTTCTGGAAGTAGGAAAATTGAACAGGCACTTCAAAATCTGTACAGAAGGCTACTTGCTTGATCATAATTATAAAAACTAGCTTTTTTTTCTTTCTTTTTGCTCATTTCAACTGATCAGTTTTGGAGCTCCTCAATACTGTCATTGAATTGGAAAGACTCCAGTGGCTGTACTGTTGCAGTCATAGTTCAGGTTTGGTGAGTTTGCTCATGGTGATGATAAAGAATACAAAATCAACAACAACAACAACCATTTACAGAGAAAACATGCACTGTTGAAGAAGAACTGTGGTAACAACATTTGTATATATATATACCTGTAGATAGAGTGTTACGACTCATGGTAAGAGGCCTGTTATTGACACTGGAAGAAAGATGTTCGTCAGGACTAGCTAAAAAAAAAAAACAAAAGACAAGATTGTAAGTAAAATCTGTCACAGAGGAAAAACTTGATGTAAAAAAAGCAACGGCTCCTGTGATTTACTCTTCCCAAGAACACCTCCTTCCTACAGACATTATCCATTATTGCTGCTAACTTATTTTTCAGGGGGAAAAAAATAAAAAAAAATGACCACACAACTTTTCCTTCCTCTCAAGATGTTACCAAATTCTGTTGCATTACACTTCCTATTTATTTAATTATTTCTCCTACTACAGTTTGGATTTTAAAAGATTAAGAATTAAGAAAGAGCAGCGTGGCCAGCAGGGCAAGGGAGGGGATTCTGCCCCTTTACTCTGCTCTCCTCAGACCCCACCTGGAGTACTTTGTGCAGTTCTGGAACCCTCAGCACAGGAAGGACATGGAAGTGTTGGAGCGGGTCCAGAGGAGGGCCACAATGGTGATCAGAGGGCTGGAGCAGCTCTGCTATGAGGACAGGCTGAGAGAGTTGGGGCTCTTCAGCCTGGAGAAGAGAAGGCTTCAAAGAGATCTGATAGTATCTTCCATTATCTGAAGGGGGCCTACAGGAAGGCTGGGGAGGGACTATTTACAAGGTCTTGCAATGACAGGACAAGGGGCAATGGGCTTAAACTGGCAGAGGGGAGATTTAGACTGGATGTTAGGAGGAAGTTCTTTACAGTNGGTTGGAACTAGATGATCCTTGAGGTCCCTTCCAATCCATTCTATGATTCTATGATCTTGGAGGTCTCTTACAGCCTGGTTGATTCTATGATACTATTCTATGAACTGTGACGATTTACAACAGAAGACCCTGTTTTAAAGTTCCGCCTGATTATCAAAGTGCAAAGACCAAAATTATCACAGATAATACAGAAAAATTATAGGTCACTTGTAATCTGAAAGGCAATTCAGTTCTTTTAGAACAGGTTCTAGCATATTCTCAAGAAGCATTCATCTTTTCTAAGACACACACAGTTTCACCCAGCAACAAATCACTTGTGGGATTGTGCTGTAAAGCAGTGAAGCAATTCCAGTTTAAAAAGACTTACACAGGAAGAAGATTCAGATGGTCGCAATAGTCTGCATTCCAACTCTCTGTAGAGCTGCCCTTTATCCATGCATCTGAAGTTACTGACTGCTGCAGCACAAAATTAACTGCTGAGGTACAGGGGGCTAAACTAGCTCAACAGAGGAAAAAAATGACACCACAAAATGACAGCCTTCAGTCATGCCTCGTGCCTTTACCTACCCTGGTACATCATTTAATCACCATGTCCTAAGACAGCTCCTTAGATTTTCCTTTTCCACTGGCAACCATTAACCTGGTACTACAGCAGCCAAAACACAATGAAAGCTCTTTTAAATCCCAAGTTCATCACCTGGACAACCATTTTAGTTGGTCTAATAAAAGACTAGTCTCTTTGAGCCACAAGTATATTTTAACAGGCAACCATCATTATTACAAATGTATCTTTGCATCTTTAATTTGACATAAGAAGGATTTTTAAATGAATGTACTTTTAACTACCCTTATGTTTAGAAAACAAAACAAATTCATATTTCACTGGTTGTGATTTAAAGACATCACAGGATAACTGGCCTGCTGCAGTCATGCTAAGTTTAGAATTCATTGGTGACACAGGAGGATTCAGCATACCCTCAAGCAAGTTTGCAGATGACACCAAAATGAGTGGTGCCTCTGGCACACCTGAAAGGTAAGACACTATGCAGAGAGATTTGGACAAGCTGGGAGGTGGGCACATGTGAACTTCATGAGATTTAGTAAGGTCAAGTGCAAGATCCTGCACCTGGCTCAAGGCAATCACAGGTATTGGTACAGCCTCCATCAGGCTTGGTCAGGCTTCATGGGGCTCTGAACAACCTGATCTTGTTGCAGATGTCCCTGCCTACTGCAGGGAGGTTGGGCTAGGTGACCTCTGGAGGTCCCTTCCCAGTCAGTGCATTCTATGATTTCATAAACTTGGAGATCGAAAGCAGCCCCACCAAGAAGGACTTGGGGTTACTGGTGGATGAAAATTACAGCATCACTGAATGGAACCAGTTGGAGTTTGGCCTGGCTGCTAAGGCAGGGACACCTAGATCAGGTTGCACAGGGATGTGTGCAGGCAGGTTTTGAAGGCCTCCAAAGAAGGAGACTCCATAACCTCTCTGGGCAGACTGATCCAATGTTCCAGCAACATGTAAGGAAAAAACTTATTTTCTTTGGTTTAACTGAAAGGTCCTGTGTTCTAGTTTATATCCGTTGCTCCTTGTCCTATCACTGGCCACCACTGAGAAAAGCCCAGTCCTATCCTCTTGACCTTCAGATATTTATATGAACTGGCAAAATCCTCTCTCAGCCATCTCTCTTCCTGTCTAAAGAGGCCCAGCCCTCTCCTTGTGAGAGATGCTCCAGCCCTCTCATCATGTTCACAGCCCTTCACTAGATGCTCTGCAGTAGTTCCCTGCCCCTCTGCAGCTCAGGAATCCAGAACTTGACACAATATGCCAGATGCAGCCTCACCAAAGAAGAGAGGGATGAGAACCCCCATCAACCTGCTGGTCGAATTCTTCTTAACACGGTTCAGAATACTGTTTGCCTTCTTGGCCAAGACAGCACATTTTTGGCTCATGGCGAGTTTGTTGTCCACCACAACTCCGAAGTCCTCCTCCACAAAACTGCTTTCCAGTAGGTCAACCCCATACTTGTAGTGGTGCATGGGGTTATTGGTTCCCAAGTGCAGGACTCTACACTTGCCCTTGTTGAACTTCATGAAGCTCCCCTCCACCCAACTCTCCAAGCTGTCCAGATCTTGCTGAACAGCAGCACAGCCTTCTGGCATGTCAACCACTCTTCCCAGTTTTGCTGGGACAAGAGGTAGCTTGAACTGGAAATGCAAGCTCACAGCCCACAAGCCAACCTGCACACAGGGCTCCATCAAAAAAAAGTATGGCTAGCAGGTCAAGGGATGTGATTCTGCTCTTCTGCTCCATTCTGCTGAGACCCCACCTGGAGTAGTATGTCCAGTTCTGGAGTTCTCAGGACAAGAAAAGACATGGACCCATTGAAGTACATCCAGAGGAAGGCCACAAAAACTACCAGAGGACTCCTATGAGGACAGGTTGAGAGAGGTGGAATTGCTCAGTCTGAAGAAGAGAAGGATCCAGAGAGGCCTTATAGTGGCCTTCCAGTACTTAAAGAGGGGGGTTATTTAGAAGATGACAGGGTTTTTAGCAGGGCCTCTTGTGACAGGACAAAAAGCAATGAGTTTAAACTAAAAGAGGGAAAATTTAGACCAAATCTAAAGAATACTTCTGTTTGTTTGGTTCTGTTATTTTGTTGGGGTTTTTTGTTCGATTATTTTACAACCAGTGTGGTGAAACACAGGCTGTCCAGAAAGGTGGAAGATCGGGTTAGGTGCTGATCTGAGAGTTCTGATCTGGTTAGAGATGTCCCTTCTCACTCCAGGTGGCTGGACTAGATGACCTTTAAAGGTCCCTTCCAATTCAAAGCATTCTATGATTCGATTCTATCTGCATAGATTCAAATCACATCCAGAAACTAGGCAGATTGCAGCGTTATCTCCAGTTTATATATGTTTATTTTTCAGGTTAGCAGTAGGAATATGGAAAAATATGTCAGTTTCACAAAGTTATGGCATTCATCCTGCACTGGGGAGATGGCAGAAGACAGAAAGGAAGGAGGCAGTGAAAAAACCTACAAGACTGGAGTTGATCAGCACTCTTTCCCTGACTCTCACCACACTAGCTAGCAGAAACATGCTATATACTTACTGCATGGCATACACCTAGACCATTTACCTTCATCGGTTGTCTGCTTTTACTGTTTAGGCGTCATTTCTCTGGAAAAGAATTTTGAATGAACCATCCAATTCAACCAAGGTCATATCTTAATAATGTAAGAATCACCAACTGTTTCTCATGTGCTTTAAGCAACACTTCCATCCATTCACTAAACTTAGAGAAACCAGAAGCTCTTGAGACAAACTGAACACAAATAATTTGAAACTGGGGAGACAAAAATTCTTGCAAGGAGACAAAAATTCAATGGTCCTTACATAGAATGGTAAGGTTGGAAATCAAAGATCATGTAGTTCCAACCCCCTGCCATAGGCAGGGACACCTCCCACTAGTACAGGTTACTCAAGGCCTCATCCAACCTGGCCTTGAACATCTCCATGGAGGGAGTATCCACAACCTCCCTGGGCAACCTGTTCCAGTGCCTCACCACCCTCACTGGAAAGAGCTTCCTCTTAACATCTAGTCTAAATCTTCCCTCTGCCAGTTTAAACCCATTGCCCCTTGTCTTGTCATTACAAGACCTTGTAAACATATTTTCAGGTCATCCATAACAGCAAGTATTTGTAATAACAACTTCTGCATCCATAGCGACCTGCTTTGCTAGCTACCTCTCTCTCCTCATTTTAAACTATGGCAAGGCAAATACTTAACAGATGCTCTAAAAATGCAGAGACCACTTGCTAGGTAAGAGTTGCAGAATGAAAACAGCTGTGTGTCTTGCAGGGGCACAACATAGAAGGCACAAAATTTCATCAGACTGAACTAAAATTTCATCAGACTGAATTAAAATCAATTGAGAAGAATCAAACCTGAAACAATTACTCCATTCTGATACATAGGGAATAGGAAAATATGCAGCTCTGACAATTAAAGTCGTAATTTTACGCACTTTCAATATCCTGCATTTAGTCAGGTTTATTATTAACACTTCATATGCATGTTCATCCCTCACTGCAGTATCAGAAATCAGAAACCCTGGTACTTGTTATTTAAATAATTCAGGTTATATTTAACAGAATGCTTTTTTTTTTTTCTACTAACAGTACTCATTAACTACAGTAACAGCAAAAAAAAAAAAGAGGGAAAAATGTAGAAGGACCTCAGCCCCATGTCCTAAATATGATCTGAGCATTCCTTCTCCACTTTCCACACATTCTATTCTTCACCATGAGTTTTCATTCAGCAATAATGTGGAGAGTGGGTGCCAAAATAGCAATGCTCCATAGCTCAAGCCATTATGTCTAACTGGAGAATAAGCCTAGCCAACTAGAGTAGTAACAAAAGTTCCTCAGCTACCAGACATGATGAGAATGAGAAGGGACTCCACCTGTCTAGGGTGAAAATCGTGTGTTCAGCTCCCTGTCTGAAATGCCTGTACACCAATGAACATGGTGTGAGGATGAAACAGGAGGAATTAAGAGATGTGTGCGGTCAAAGGGTTTTGATCAGTTTGCAGTTACTGAGACATGGTGGGATGGCTTATATGGCCAGAATACCATCATGGGTGGCTAGATACTTTTTTTAGGAAAGAATGGGCAGCAAGGCAAGATGGCAAAGTTACTCTTTATATGAAAGAGCAGTTAGAATGTCTTGAGCTCTACAGAGAGCCAGATGAGGAGTGAGCAGAGGGTTTGTAAGAATTAAGGCTAACACAGGAGACAGTTACATCCTTATGACAACAAGGTCGAGGGGTGTGCTCGACCTTGTTCTAACAAAGAAGGTCTGGTTGGTGATGGAAAGTTCGAGGCAGCAAATATGAGAGGATGGAGTTCACACAAGGAATTGGTAGGGTGGATTGCAAACCTGCACCTCAGAAGAGCCAACTATGACCCCTACAAACACAATTCATAATATAAAATATAAACAGTTTATAATCATCTTATGATTATAAATTTTCAATGACTACTCTCCCCTGAAAAGAACTCCTGAAAGTTGAATTCTTATCATTCTACATCTATGAATGACCTTTTAAAGTGCCAAATGTTAAAAAAAAACAAACCAAAAAAACCCCAAACACAAACAACCAAATATTACTAAATATTACTAAACTAATTAAAATTACAGTTTGTGGAATGTGTCTCTGGCAGTTCGATAATGATGATACCCTGCAAGACACTCTGCATGGCAACCTAGGGGACTTCATGCTGGGCTTAAACATGGAATAGAAGGCTATATACAGAACCCAAATTCTGCTCCTTCCACCTTCTGTAATAGTGCCTATGCACAGCAGAAATCAAGCTGGGTATCCAAAGTTTACTGGTTTACTTGGTCATCACAAGTTAATCCTCCTTTTCCTTCTCCCCTAGAAGTTACACTGTAAATGTTTCTACAAATTTGAGAGTAAAGCTCAGTGAAATTCACATCTTAAAGTCAATTTATAAAGACTTCAAATATATACTTACACTGGACAGTTGAATGAGCAAGAAAATTTATTAAGCAACATTTATGAAAATTCCCCCTTTTTTGTAATAGGGGAAAGTAACAGTAATTGATGAAAAAAAGCTACAAAATAACATTCCCTAGGCCATTTAACTAATCAGCTGAAAGTATTTACCCATGGTAAGAGTCAACTGCTTTCAGACCACTGCACAGCTATCCTGGTAAGTTAAAGTATCAGCTCAAACAGATTGAGCATGTTGGCTTGATCTCAGATGAGGAAAGCTCTGCACAGAGTATCAACACATAGAATTTCAGTCCCTGATGCTCGTGGTCAGGATCTCTGACATTTTAAATTTAAAGTTTGACTCTGTGTCTTATGTGGTACTCTGGAAGTATCATATAACACACATCTCTGCTTTGTATCACAAAACAAACATTGAATTGTCTACCCTTTTTCTTAAAGTATGAACCCTTCACTTCATATGAAGGCTTGAAATCCATGCTAAGGAACAAGAATCCATATATAGCTTTGAATGCTCCAAAGATCAAGCAGATATGACACAAGAAGCAGAGTTTCCTTTGAAACCATGCATTAAAAAATTAAAAAATAAAAAAATTAAAAAGTTGACTGCTTTTCTTCGTAGCACCTTTACTGATTAATGATTTTCTGTAACATGTTTTTCTGACAGTTTACATATAAACTTCAGTAACATTAAAAATCAATTATGATTCCTAGTTAGTCTATCCCTTAAATACCTGAAGATCAAAATTTACATTTTTTTCATAGGTTCTGCTTCAAGAGAAAGTTACTTCAGTATGTTCTATTCAAATACATTTGTTTTTTCTAAGAATCAACACAATCCTTCGTAAAAATCTTCACCTTAATTCTCACTAATGAATTGAATGTGTGAAGATGACTGTAAACAAACACTATATAGAATGACGGAATCATATAATGTCAGGGGTTGGAAGGCACCTCCAGAGATCAACTGTAACTCACCTGCCAAAGCTGTATCACATAGGGTAAACTGCACTGGAAAACATCCAGGAAGGTTTTGAAAGTCTCCAGAGAAGGAGACTCCACAACCTGCCTGGGTAGCCTATTTCAGTGCTCCATCACCTTCACTGTAAGGAAGTGTCTCTATGTTGAGGTGGAACTGTATAAGCTGTATTCCAGCTTATATCCATTAATCCTTGTCCTATTACCAGAGGCCACTGAAAAGAGCCTGTCCCCTTGCTCTTGACACCCACCCCTCAGATATTTATAGACATCGATAAAATACTCTCTAAGCCTTCTTTTCAGACTAAACAGTCCCAGTTCTCTCAGTCTTTCTTCACAGGAGACATGTTCAGGTTGCTTAATCATCCTCATAGCTCTCCACTGGACCCTCCCCAGTAGATCCCCGTCTCTCCTGAACCAAAAGCTTGATACAGTATTCCAGGCATGGTCTCACTAGAGTAAAGCGGGAGAAGAAACTCCCTAGACTTGCTGAACACACTTTTTTTCTTAATGCATCCCAGGGCCTTCTTGGCTAACTTGCTGCCTAGTAGGACCCCCAAGATCTTTTCTCCCTGGAGCTGCTTCCCAGCAAGACAGGCCCTAGTCTGTACTGGTGCCTGGTGTTAATTCTCCACAGATGCAGAACTCTGCACTAGTCCTTACTGAACTTCATGAGGTTCCTCTTTGCCCAGCTCTTGAGCCTGTCCAGATCTTCTTGGATGGCAGTACAGTCTGACAGGGTTTGAACCACCTCCCTCCCAGTTTCATACCATCAGTGAACTTGATGAGGCTACACTCAATCTCCTCATCATCACTAACAAAGACCTCAAACAAAACTGGACTCAGTACTAATCCCTGGTGAACACCGTTGGCCACAGGTTTCCAACTGGACTCCGTACTGCTGATCACAACCCTCTGAGCCAGAACAGTAAGAGATACTTAGCCTTAAACTTAAGGGGTTATTTTGCTTAGAGTAACAAATACAGATGTATGATATTATATTGTTTTCTGCCACTTTACTATCCACAAATCAGAAGATGTTTACATGATGTAAACATCCAGTAACCTACATAAACTATCAGTAAACTCTTTTGAATCTCATCAGAATAAAATTTATATGGCCTTATAAAGTACAAGATGACATAACTGGACAATCTAAATTCAGCTGGTTTATTATTATCAAAGGTTAAAACTGAGAAATAAAAACAGATAAGAGAAACAGAACAAAATCATGAGGCCTAAGACTACTAATATGGCATCAGCAAACCACAGGAAAAAAAAATATAATAAAGAGAGTAACAAATTTATGTGAAGGGCTATGAAGAGATTCTTACCTTCCCACAGATCTGTATCAAAACTGTATGAAAGAAGCGAAGAGTGAAAACAAAAGATGCTAGCAAACTGTTGCAAAAATAATGGTAAAGAGGTTAAAAGGAAGAAAGAAAAACAGTATTATGAAAGTAAAATGTGCTGGGCTGTGGATTTTTTTTCTCTCTCACAAATTGTTTAATAGCATGGAGGAGGACAGAAAAGAAATAGGAAAACAGCAGGTAGGTTCACAACGACAAACAGTTTTGGAAAATTTCTACATGGAGCACACCCTTTCAAAAGTTAGTTTTTAACCCTAATTCCTTCTGAAAGCAGAAAAATGCATAAATCTCGTTCCAGGAAGTTCTGCCTTGTAGTATGAAAGATACCTACTTTTGTTGGTTTTGGTTCTGCAGACCAGTAGAAATCAACGTAACTGTTTAAGAAAATGTGTGTGTGGGAGGGGGAATAAAAATCACTTCACCTGTATACAAAACTCACCACGGATTCACAGGGAGCCATCAAAACAAATTGTCTCTCAACTGACCATTCTATTTAAAAACATGGCAATACTTCTATATAACTTTCAGATCCTTACAAATTGTCTTAAAGTTTTTGTTCTCATCCACAACACTCTAAGGACATGTGCTTTCTACTGTTTGCCTTTTGAGTATTTATTTTTAGCTTCACGCTTATTAAAGCTCTTCTCCACAATGAAAGCCAGAACTCTCAAACAATCACATAATTCTAGGACCAAGAGCTCTAAGTATTGCACACTTGAAGTTGAGTTGGAAAATAATGAAAAGTCCTTAGCTTACATAATGCACATTCTCGTTACTTGAACAATTGCTTGTTCTAACAGAGAAAAAATTCGCATTAGGATCAACAATTGAGTATAATAAGCTAATAATTATATATATGTATAATAAGTATAATAAGCTGAATTTTCCATTACTACTTTTTATTTTCTAGGAGAGTAGTGTTGGATGCAAGAAAACACATGGTCACAACTATGATACCCACAGTTCTTGTCCTTTTTGTCTTATCTGGTTTTTGTTTCCTCTCCACTTCCTTAGCAATGCTTATTAATTTCTCACTGCACACCACTTTCTCATGCAATGGACTCTCAGCTAGAGTCCTTCTCACCCCAGATTTGCTTCATTTATTGGAACAATTATTGAACTAGCCACTTTAAGAATCAAGGTTTAGATTAAAGCTTCATTATTAATACACTAATAAGTATGCTAATTAGGACAAGGTCATACTCTCACTCTGTCTGCAGACTCTGGAGACAGCACAGCATTAATACACCCCTGTATTAAGAAAGCCTTCACGTAAACAAAGGTGCATGCTCCATCTTTTTAGTAGTATATATGGAAAAGTTCTTTTCCTCTCCTATTCAGTCCCCTAACTATTACCAGTAACAACAAATGTACTCTTCCCTTCAGTTTTACTTCACAACAATACACCTTCCATCAGTTATTTCTTCTGGATCTCAACAGAATGCACGAGTTTGCTGGTAAAATAACATTTTTCCCTGAAACAAGTATACAGCTACACTAAAATTATTTTACTGTTAAGCATGACTTCTTTAGTTTTAACCTCACTCCTTTTTGCTTACACACATACAACCAGTAGAGAAACAGGACTGTGAGAAGAAAACCTATGAAGCAAATGCAACTGCTGAATTTTATTAGTATATTAAATCCATGTATTTTATAAAATACTTCTAACTAAATTGCCATCTTTGGGAAATCCACAGTTTTAAGTTGAACTGTTTTGGCTAAACTTCAAGCCAATAGTAAAATAAAGCCATAGCTTTAACCTAATATTTGGATCGCCTGTTTTAAGAACTTCATCCTGTTGATACTTGGTTGATTTTCTGTCCTGTGTTATGAGTCCCTTTCTCAGTCTTTTAAGGTACACATTGAAAGAGCAACTAATACCAAGATAAAGAGCTCCTCCAAAAGAACAGCGTTCCCAAAACACTAGGCTGTCCTTGCCCACACTACAGATGTTCATTTTGTACCCACAGATGAACACTCCGGCTCCAAAATAAAGTTCACTAAAAAAAAAAAAATATATTTACAAACCCTAACAAGTTTTAATCTTATTCCTTGATGTTTCTACACCAAAGCAAGCATTTTTATTATCACTGTCTAGTCTTCAGCTGCACAGAAAGCAACCATTACAGAGAAGAACAAAGAACAAAGTGCAATGGCCACAGGGGAACACAGTATAGACTGCATGATCTTTGGATTTACATGGAAGTCTCATTATATACAGAAAGCTACAGGTATACACTTGAGGCTTATTTTACGTGATGGGAATACAAAAAAACTGCCATGAGCAAACCAATTTCCCTACAGAAAGTATGTTATGGAACCCTGAAGAGTTACTTTCAAGTCACTTTTACATTTTTTAAGCCCTTCATTTTACTTCTATACATCTGTCTTCTGATTTAGAAAGCAAAACCACTGTACATACCAAAGCCATTTCAATAAATTGGAAGTCATGCATTAGAGGATAAAGCAAAGTTGTACATAATAAAAGGAAATTATATATAAACAATCATTTTCAGTGACAGACTCAGTAACACTTGCAGAGTAACAACAATTAGTCTGCAACTATTCTGCCACTTTACTCTGCTCTTTCTGCCACTTTGCTCTGCTCTCCTCAGACCCCACCTGGAGTCCTGTGTACAGTTTTGGAGCCCCCAGTATAGGAAAGACATGGAACTGTTGGACTGAGTCCAGAGGAGGCCACAAAGATGCTCAGAGGGCTGCAGCAGCTCTGCTATGAGGACAGGCTGAGAGAGTTGGGACTCTGCAGCCTGGAGAAGAGAAGGCTTCGAGGGGACCTTAGAGTAGCCTTCCAATATCTGAAGGAGGCTACAGGAAGGCTGTGGAGGGACTACTGACAAGGCTTTGTAATGACAGGATGAGGGGCAATAGGTATGAACTAGAAAAGGACAGGTTTAAACTGGATGTTAGGAGAAAGTTGTTTACAGTGAGGGTGGTGAGACACTGGCACAGGTTGCCCAGGGAGGTTGTGGCTGCTCCTTCCCTGGAGGTGCTGAAGGCCAGGTTGGAGGAGGCCTTGAGTGACACCAATGTGTACAGGTGGGAGGGGTCCCTGTCTATGGCAGAGGGGTGGAACTAGATNGAGGTGTCCCTGTCTATGGCAGAGGGTTGGAACTAGATGATCCTTGAGGTCGCTTCCAACCTTACCATTCTATGATTCTACGAACAACTACTTAAGAAAACTCAGTTTCTGAAGCAATAGATGGTTGCTTTTATTCTAGGGGGATAAAATACTTAGAATTTCATAGAGCTACAGACACAAAGTTATTTCATTCATCAGAAAGTGACACCTATACTCACTGGTCTGGCCTTTCTTTAGCTTTCGTTCATGTATCAAGCTGACCTAAAGTCTGGACAACGTAGTTTTTCCACCCACACCTTCACTTGCACTTTGCTACCCCATCCTAATCAACATTCAGTTGTCTGGAAGAAAAGGACAGAGGAAAAAAAAACAAACAAACAAACAACCACCACCAAGGCCCTAGCACATCTATAAACTGAAAAAAAAAAAAAAAAAACCCCAACCCAAAAAAAAGCACTTCCAGAGACTGGGGATGTCTGCACTTCACACTTACCTTCTGATTTTTTATCAAGGAGAGCAAGCTTTTCTATACCTCTGTCTTTATTGAACTTCTAGAAACAAGTTTGCTGGCACTAACAGAAACCAAGTGAAAAAACTAAGAGATCACCTGGTTCTGAGTTAAAGAAACTTCCTCCACAGAACCTAGGTTTTGCTGCCACCACATGCAATGTCCTATAATGTACACTGAATAACTTTACCAAAAAAACCTTAAGAGATTTAAAGCTGACTGTTTTTGGAAAGGACAAGTAACCAAAACAAGAAGGAAAGAACAGATGTGAAGTTAGATTAATTTTCATAGAATGGTTTTGCTTGGAAGAAACATTTAAAGGTTCATTCACCTCTGTATTGAGCAAGGACATCTTCAACTAGATGAGGTTGCGCAGAGCCCTGTCCAACCTGACCTGGCATGTTTCCCGGGGTGGGGCATCTGCTACCTCTCTGGACAACCTGTGCAGTTTTTCACCATCCTCATTCTAAAACTTTTTATCCTTAACACAAGATGAGAACAAATAGTTTACCTGTATACATGGAGTTAGAAAAAGAAAGTAGAGACTTGAAAATAGAAACAGATGAAGTGACAAATAAAAAAAGAGTAAGAAAACAAATGCTCTATAGTGGGTAGTAAAGTAAGAAAATACTTACTCTTATCATTACTGCAATTCTTCTGTCAAGAAACATATTTTGTTTAAATAGTAAGATCCTAGTAGAGAGTGCTAACATTATCATATATCTGCACACATGAGTGAAGCATGCACACTTGCATGGAGTGCAATTATGCAAACATTATTTTGATTCCTTTGCTTCTGGCATTCACTATTGGGAAAGAATGATCTGTGTTCAGCTGGACTTCATGTGCCACTATAATATACTGCAAGATTTAATAAATAAGAACAGTAACAATTTAAATTACAGCACAATTAAGAAAATAAATGGAAAAACTACTAGATTGAATCACAAGAATTAATTTCGCTGTTTTTCGCAGGCAGTTTAGAGTGTAGTTTCCCTGCCAGTTTAAGCTGATCCAAGGCTGCGCTGGGTAGTGGTAGCAATTTCCCCACTCCCTTGTTTCCACACCGCCCCCCTTGCGGTGACTAATTACAAGACCAGAAGATTCTACTATGCAGTTTTACACACAGTTGCTAAACCGCCAGGGGAGGCGCACGCAGAACGAGCTGCCGAGGATGATGCTACACTTTTAGCTGCCGTCCCGAGTTCGGAGAAGTGTAGCTAACAGGTAAACAGTAAAAGCTGGGAACGAAGCTATCAACAGCAGCAGCCGAAATATACTATCACTTACCTACTGCACCAGAGTTAAAAATATTGCGTCTTCTTCCCGGCGCCAAAGTCAGATCCAGAGAGCTGAAAAAATAGCCTTTATTGTCATATGCCGAAAATAGAAGAAAATTTCACATCTAGTGTAGAAGACTCATTTCACAGGTAGTCTTCCATAAAGATTATGCAGCACTAAATAAAGTTAGAAATTACATCCAACACTCAGAAGCAGAAAAAGAAAATGCAAAGTGCAGTTCTGTGCAACAGACCGCCCAGCATCGCAATTTGTGATGTTAGATTGGTACTGTTTAAGAACTCACGATTTTGTTTATAGTGTTTCTACTCACAATAATAAATATCACCGTTAAGTTACCCTTAAAATTAGTATTTCAGGGCAGTATACAAATTATTGTATGAGCCTTTTTCCCTCCTCTCTGACAACATAATAAAACTTTTTCATATAAGTAATTAAAAAAAAAACTTAACAAAACCCAAACACTCCTTTCCCTCCCTATTTGCAAAATAAATTTACGGTAGTTGAAAGAGAATAGAGGTACATAGGAACCACATGCACAAACTGGACAGCAATTTCACAATTTAAGAGAAAATAAATAATTTCTTTTAAATCAACCAACCAAACACAAATTGAATCGAAAAATAAAATTACATGTTCCTCACAAGCACACTTGGTAGATTTTTTAAAAGTGCAGATTCTCCCCCCAGTGATGACTGCCTTGATTTTCTTAATTTAATCAAAATATAGCTTCAAAGTAAAATTGAGAAAACTTGATCATAATAAAATTGTTCATTGCATTTTTTAATTAAGTTGTCCAAAATGATACTTCCTAACACTAGTTGCTTCTTGATTAATCAGTACTTACACACGTTCTTGTCAGCCTGCGTCCACCACAACACTGGGAAAAAAAAAAAAAAAATCGGAAATCCTAGATTTCGAGAGCAGTTAAGATTTTACAGATCACCAACATACAGAACACACTTTAAATTAACGCTATTTAAGTCTTTGCATGAATATAGAAGCAATAACTTTATTATTTCCATTTTTATTTATGTGAACTATTGATTTTGAAAAAAAAAAGAGAAAAAACAAGACGAAAAGGAAAAAAAATTGGGTGAAAAAAAAAGTAAAGTACTTCACTGGGATTAGAGAAAGTTAGTTTCTCACGTCGGCTGAATTTCCCACCCTGGTCAAACTCCGCAGGTTTTGGATTTTGAAATATCAACAGGCAAGGGCGGCAGGGAGGGGGAAATCCAGCAGACGCATTTGCACATAAAAAGTAGCGAGGGAAATTGGCGATACACACATGAACTTAAGACTTATTACTTAGTTTCCAGTTAAGAAACTTTATCGAGAGGTGCGACAGTAGTCCACGCATACACCACGCTACATTAGCAAAAAGAGTGCACAATACTTCAAATTTCCTAGAAATAATTTTACTTTCAGAGGACCACAGCAGCGTACCACGTACTAAAGGCCTTCGCTGCGGTCTATAAAGCTGCGTTTAGGACTACATGAATAGCCTGATGATAGATTAACCTTTCAGAACACGCGTTAATCAGATCACTTTCACATACGCGCTTCTGTCAGGCAGCAGCGACACAGCAAAGCAGCAGCCACGCGGTTTTTTTCCTGTTACAGGCAGCAAACCTTCCGGCTTCAGCGACACAGAACTTCGGTTACCGCACGAAACTGCGGACTCCGAAAAATCCGGTCAGGGCACACACTTACCGTTAAGAAAACTGAGCCAAAAGACGTTAAACCGGGGTAACTGCGTGCGATAGTAAAAATACCGCCTATGAACAGCGTGCGGCAGGTGAACAGCACCAGCACTCCGCGGCGTTACGAGAAGTCGGCCAGGGCCCGGCAGGGCAAGACCTGGCTCATTAGCAACCGCAGACGGCACTGGTATCCGCGACCTGCCTCCGCCTCAGAAGCGGGAGAATGTCCCCACAGCCTGAGGAAAACTCATCTGCGGAAGACAACGCGCCCCCAACCCTAAAAGGGAGAAAATAAAAGAAGACGAAGTCGCGCTCTCCGGATACGACGGAGGTCCTCGCTCTGGTCCTTCAGCTCTCACGTCCGCTAGATCCTGCTTGAAGAAGTAGAAGCACCTGTCCGTGGTAATATACCCACTCTGAGCCCAGCCCCTCCGGAGCCCGGCCCCCCTCCGAAACCCACCATTCCCCCTACTTCACTTTCCTCGCCAAGGGCGGGGCAGAGGGGACCTCCTTCGGTCCCCTCTGCCCACCCCCGACGCAGCAGCCCGGCTGCTCCGAGGAGAACGGAACAGGGCCGAGTCGGGCCGGACCCCGCCCTCAGAGGCCCCGCCCCAGGTGGCGGGAGTTGAAATCCTCAGGTGGTCGCCAGACCCCACGGAAAGCCCCGCCCTCACCAGTGCGACAGAGCAGGCAGAGCAGCGACAGTAGATGCTGCCTCATTCATGGCCCGAACGAGGGACAGGGAACAGAGGGTGCGACCCCGGGGCTGAGGGAGCCCACCGGACTGCGGGTGGCAGAGAGAGGCTGGGGGAGGGGTAGCAGCCCCCGTCCGTCCCCTCCGCCAGCTGCGGCGCAGGCNTGCTTCACCCCTTGCCCCCTTCACTGGTAGGGTGGCGGTTCCGCGGGTCCCCAGCACCCACGATCGTTCAAATGTCCCAAGTGCCATCCTGCCCCATGGGTCATGGGCCAGGCAAACGCTTGCTGGCAGATGACACCAGTCATCTCGAGGGAATTTGTACTGTGTGTGGAGGACGCCTTTGGAGTCCTGATAATGTGTCAGCGAGTGCAACGACTGGAGAAAAAGCCCCTAGGTAGCAAGTTCACTAAGACTGGCCCAACCTCAGCCTGTATCAGTTTGTACTTGGGGAAAATGTGCACTTTGGAGTTCGTGAAACATATGCTATCAAAATGGGGGAAGGCTGTTAACAGGACTCAAGAGTCCCGGTCATAGAATCATTTGTAATAATTTGTAGTAGCTTGGTATGCTCATGAGCCCAGCCATAACCTAGCTCTGCCAAGTTCCCCAATAAACCGTGTTCCTAAAGCAGCACATCTATACCTGTTTAAATACCTCCAGGCATGGTGACTCCATCACTGCCCTGGGCAACCTGTTCCAGGGCTTGGCAACCCTTTTGGTGACAATTTTTTTTCCTAATGTCCAAACTAAAGTCTCTCTGGCACAACCTGAGGCCATTTCCTCTTGCCCTATCAGGTGCTACACTGGCAAAGAGATCAACCACCTACTGTCTACAGCCTCCTTTCAGAGAGTGTGATAAGGTTACCTCCTGAGCCTGGAGCGTTTAAAAGCAAGTTTACCAACAACACCAAGCTGCATGGTGCAGCTGACATGCCAGAGGGAAGGGATGCCATCCACAGGGACTCTGACAGGCTGGAGAGGTGGGCTCAAGCCAACCTCATGAGGTTCAACAAGACCAAGTGCAAGGGCCTGCATCTGGGTCAGGACAATCCCAATATTGGCTGGAGTATCCCACCTGGAGTACTGTGCCCAGTTCTGGAACCCTTATTACAAGAAAGATACGGGTGTGCTGGAGCCTGTCTAGAGAAGGGCCACAAGGATGATTAGAGGGCTGAAACACCTCTTCTATGAACACAGGCTCAGAGAGTTGGGGCTCTTCAATCTGGAGAAGAGAAGGCTTCAAGGAGACCTTATCATGGCCTTCCAGTATCTGAAGGGGACCTGCAAGAAAGTTGGGGAAGGATGTACCTTTTTAGGGTGTTGGGTAGTGATAGGACTAGGGGGAATGGATCCAAGCTAGAGAAGGGTAGATTTAGGTTAGGGTGGTTAGACACTGGAACATGTTACCCAGGGAGCTGATGGAAGCCCCACCTCTGGAAGTTTTTAAGAACAGGCTGGATGTGGCTCTGGGCAACCTGATCTAGTGGGAAGTATCCCTGCCCATGGCAGGGGGCTTGGAACTAGATGATCCTCGAGGTCCCTTCCAAGACTGACACTTCTGTGACTGTGAAAAAGTTTGCTTTACTATTCCTTCATGAAACACAGGAGCAAGACAAAAGGCATGATCAAAAAACCTCACCTGGCATACTTACAGCTGAGGCAAGATTAGAAATACTTTCATTAGTGTTAATTTGAAACAATTAATGTTTATTTGTAACAGTAGACTCCAAACTGATGATTCATGCATCAGTTATTAGGCAGGAAGGAGGAGAATATGCATCTACATACACGCATAATATACAAATATATTAAATATTTACATTATATTAGAATATGTATTCTATATCTTAGAAACTATATATATTTATGTAAATACAACGTTGGGCGTTTTTGGATCATTTTCTTTAGAGATCAGATGGTGAAAAATGCCTTTCAGTTTCATCCCCTGGCACATATTTCTTACTAGAAGTTACATATACAATGTAATTTTAAAATACTGTGAGGTTTCTCCTGTAATTCCTTTCTAGACTCTAAAGCAGAAGTGCATTTCATGAATATTCCAGCTTTTGCTGCCTTTGAGTAGTGCTTTTAGATTAATTTCCCACTGCGATTCACAAAGCAATACAGATTTTTATAGACTGTTTTGGTCAAAAAGGAAGATAAATCCTTTGTGAAAAGAGCTAAGAGCTGGTTCTGTAGAGAACAGAAAAGTAAACCTTCCCTTCCTGGGAGGGAAGAGACAAAACACAGAGAGATAAAGGTAAAGGGAGAAAACACTTCTATGAAGTAAACTTAGCCTTCAGAACTTCTGGCTCTGATTTCTGTGTGATACTTTCAGTGTGGAGGTTATTTTCTCAGGCGGTCCACTTACTTTACTCATTCTTTTTTTCTTCTTGCTTTCCTCGTTCATTGTATTTGTTGTTTTTCCTCCTAGTCCAGTTTGTTTAAGTGACATTCTCTCTGTTAGGTGTCAAACTGCTGTTTCTTGCAACTTTAGGGGGTTGTGTTGTCTATAAACCAGATGTGACTGATTGTGTTGGGTGGATGATGTGCTTCAGCTGCTTCTTTTATATGGACATATTAACCAAACTACGGACTTGTTTAATTTAAAGATGAAATGTTGTAATTTGATTATTAGAAGTTCAAGCAAGAATGGCAGTCTGTATGCACAGAAGGAATTACAGCTTCAGGTTCTGGGTGCACAATAACAAACCTGCTCAGAATTAAAACATGATTATACAGACACAGCCTTTCTGGGCAGCCTGTTCCAGAACTCTGACACCTTCACAGTAAAAAACTTTTTCCTTATGTTCATGTGGAACCTCCTNAACAATCTTCTCCTCAAGTTGTGGTGAAACCTTCTCTATACCAGCTTATATCCATTATTCCTTGTCCTGTTACCAGGTGCCACTGAAAAGAGCCTATCCCCTTGCTCTTGACACCCACCCCTCAGATATTTATAGGCATTGATAAGATCCCCTCTTAGCCTTCTCTTTTTGAGACTAAACAGTCCTGGTTCTCTCAGTCTTTCCTCAATAGGAGAGATCATAGAATCATAGAATGGTAAGGTTGAAAGGGATCTCAAAGTCCATCTAATTCCAACCCCCTGCCATAGGCAGTGACACCTATCACTAGTACAGGTCACTCAAGGCCTCGTCCAANCCCTTCAGATACTGGAAGGCTACTATCAGGTCTCCTGGAAGCCTTCTCTTCTCCAGGCTGCAGAACCCCAACTCTTGTAGCCTGTCCTCATAGCAGAGCTGCTGCAGCCCTCTGATTATCTTTGAGGCCCTAGAAGATGTTCAGGTTCATCCTCATGGGTCTCCATTGGACCCTCTTCAGTAGATCCCTGTCTCTTTTGAATTGGGGAACCCAAAACAGGATGCAATACTCCAGATGTGGTCTCATGAGGGCAGAGGGAGAGGAGAACCTCCCTAGATCTGCTGGACAAACTTTCACTAATGCACCCCAGGATATCATTTGCCTTCTTGGCTTCAAGGGCGCACTGCTGTCCCATGGAGAACTTGCTGTCCACCAGGACTCCAAGGTCTTTCTCCATGGGCATGGGTTTCCAGTAGGGCAACCCCTAACCTGTACTGGTGCCTGGCGTTATTCCTCCCCAGCTGCAGGACCCTGGACTTGTCCCTATTGAACCTTGTGAAGTTTGTCTTCACCCAGCTCTGCAGCCTGTCTAGATCTCTCTGGAAGGCAGCACAACCTTCAGGTGTGTCAGACACCCCTTCCAGTTTTGTATCATCAGTGAACTTGCTTAATCCCCATTTATGAAGATCTTGAACAAAACTGGCCCTAGTGCTGATCCCTGGGGGACACCACCAGCCGCAGACCTTCAAGTTGACTCTGTGCCACTGATCACAACCCTCAGAACTCTGTTGTTGAGCTAGTTTTCAATTCACCTCACAATCAAATCATCTACCCCACATTTTTTGTGTTTTCTTATGAGGATGTGGTGGGAGACTGTGTCAAATGCTTTACTGAAGTCAAAGTAGATGACATCCACTGCTCTCTCTTCATCTACCCATTTGGACACATCTTTGTAGAATATCAGATTAGTCAAGCAAGATTTCCCCTTAGTAAATCCAAGTTGGCTACTCCTCATAACCTTCTTTTTTTTCATGTGGTTAGACATGGTCTCCAGAATGAGCTGTTCCATCACCTGTCCAGGACGGTGGTGAGGCTGACTGGTCTGTAGTTGCATTCTTGCCCCTTTTGAAGACTGGAGTAACATTTGCTTTCTTCCAGTCTTCAGGCATCTCTCCCATTCTCCACGATTTTTCAAAAATGATGGAGAGTGGCTGAGCAAAAACATCAGCCAGCTCCCTCAGCACTTGTGGATACACCCTGTGGGGGCCCATGGATCTGTATGGCTTCAGTTTGCCCAAGTGATCTCTAACACAGTCTTCACTGACCAGCGGAATATCTTCCTCCCTCCAGTTTTGCTCTCTTATTCCAAATGACAAAGATTCTTGGAGGCTGGTCTTAGGAGTGAAGACTGAAGCAAAGAAGGCATTCAGCAATTCTGCCACCTCTGCACCTTCTGTTATCATATCTGCCACCTCATTTAGTCGTGGGCCCTCTTTTCCACATCTCTTCTTTTTCTGATTTATATATTTGAAGAACATCTTCTTGTTTTCTTTTACCTCCCTAGCCAAACTAATTCCCATTGGCCTTTCTTGTTCTGTATCTACTTATTCTGGCAGCATTTCTAAAATCCTCCCAATTGACCAGACCCTTTTTCCACATGTTGTAAACTTCCCTCTCCCATTTCAGTTTTTCAGGAGCTCCTTGCCTATCCATGAAGGTCTCCTGCCTCCTCTAGTCTTGAGGGTTTTTGTGGGGTTTTGGGGTTTTTTGGTTTTTTGTTTTTTGGGTTTTTTTGCTTGTTTCTTCACTTGGAGTTTGTTTTGATTTGTTTTGTTTTATAGGGAATATGGCTGTCCTGACCTCAAAGGAGGTAGTGTTTGAATACGAACCATCTCTCTTGGGCCCCCTATACCATGGGATACTTCTAAGTAGATCTTTGAAGAGGACAAAGTTAGCCCTCTTAGAATCTGTGTTAGAAATTTTACTCATTGCCCTGCTTCTTTCACAAACAATACTAAACTCTCATCATCTCGTGGTCACTACAGTCAAAACTGCCCCCAAACTTAAATTCTGTGACCAGATTTTCTTTGTTCATTAGTACAAGGTCCAGCATTGCACTTCTACTTGTTTTTCCTTCTTAACTGCAGGTGTTTTGATTTTAGGCTTGCTCCATCCTAGACTTTGTGATTCGTGCAAACTAGGCAAGATATCACAGCTGCCATGGTTTGGTTTCCCTTGCAGAGCAATTTTTTTATTGAAATCAGGTTCACTCAGAGCAGCAAATCTGTTTTGCAGGAGCACCTGGGAAGAGAGATTCAGTGGCTGCTGGGGTGTATAATTACTGTGAATTTTCAGGTTTCATGACTACCTTCCCAACTGTGTGGTCATCATAGTAAAACAGTATTTCAAACATCTTTGTTACATCTGATGCTTCTTTTTACCTTTCAAATCTATCAAGCAATTGTTGTATGAGTGGTAATTCATTGGAGCAAACTTATCACTATATGTTTTTAAGAAATTTTTTTTTCAACATTAATTAATAGTTGGCAGATAGAAGGTCTTCTAAGATGCTCTTTATTTGATGAGAAAATGTCCTGTTCTCCATTTTATTTATCTCTTATTTACTCTGAATAATTTGGTACATTGTTGCCTTTCATATAATTCTAGTAAATCTTCTTACTTCTGTTTAAAATGTTATGTGTATGTAGTCAGGTGTGCTATGTTTATGGGAATACAATGCAACACAACTTCTGCTAGGAACTTCTTTGTCTAGATTCCTGGAAAAAAATAACAAGAGATCTCTTACCAGGGTAGTCACTGACTAGAACATTCAACTGTGGTCCTACTTGACACCACAAGGCTTTCACTAACAACTACAGCTCAAGACATAACAGTCCTAATTAAACCTGACAGTTCACTCTAAGTTGTCGGCTCCTCAGCTATTCTCACTCGAGGACTTCTAAAGTCACTCCCTAAACTGAATTTCAAGAAGTAACCTCCTCCTCTGCTTTTTTGTTTGGGTTCAGTCCAGTTGGCCAAAGTAGGAGTAACAAATTCCAGTAGTGAGATGGAGCAGAAACCTGGACAAAGCAGCCATAGACCTCCCTGTGGCAGCTCTTATCTGATTTACCATGATAGTGCTGGCAGCTCCCAGTGGAGTATGGTCTCTCCACTAGACTACACACTGTACCATAGTTAACAGAGCAAGTTGCATCTTTGACTCTGCTGATTGCTTCAGGACAGAAGCTGGACAAGATGTTTCCTCCTAGCAAACCAATCCCTTTGAGTAAATCATTCAAAGCAATTAGATACTGTAATTTACCTTTGCATGGCTTTCATGAAGTAACCTGATGCATTGCAGAAATTGAGTGTAGAATCATAGTAGATTTTTACCAACAGTGTGGGAAAGGGAGAAATTTGGGTTTGTGGGGTTTTGGGATGTTTGGGGTTTTTTTGTTTTGTATTTTTTTTAGGCTACCAAAGATTTTGTCAAAATGCTAAGCTGAATTCAGACTGAAGTTACTTCCGTGATCACACTTCAGGAGTAGCTGTTTTGGGGTATTTGTTTTTCCTGAGAGACAAACCT
>VWZE01017553.1:0-23851 GCA_013396675.1 Eubucco bourcierii
GTTGGTTTTTTTTTTTTTTTTTACTTCATACTGTTCCCTGTTCCTTTCAACACACATTTTACAGATTCTGCTGCAAATGAGATAGGAGTTCTAGTCCTGCATTCTTGCCCTGCCAAATCCAAATTTTAGTCTTCTGGTTTCTACATCCCTTTCTGAGTCTGGGTTCCAACCATAGCTGCTTTTTGACCTGGCAATTTTCCACTTCGTTATCGTCTAGAACCTCTATTCCCGGCCTTAATACTCAATTATCTCTCAAACTGTCAGTTGTTTCCAGTGTCAAGGTTTAGTTCAGTTCAGTACACTGTAACTCAGTGTCTAAGAACAGTTTTATAACAGGAAGACTTAAGAAATATTTTGAGTGCAAATGTTGGTGTGTGCATTGTGTATGTCTGTGTGCATATGCCTGAAACTTTATGTACGTGTTTCTTAATTACAAACTGCCAGCAGAATTTGGAATTGTTTTCAAAACACTTCCCTATTACTGGATTACTCAATAAAGCCTTAAAGCAGAATGGCAGCTAAGGTGTACATTTTTGGTGATCCAGATGGTGGTACAGGTCCTATAAAATGTGACAGATACTTGACTGTCATTCGTGATGTTCAGGGCGTCCCTTTGGATGAAAAGATGTCTGTGCTCTTTGCCTATGCCACATAGGCACAAAACAGATCATAAAATGGCTCAGGTGGGAAGAGACCTTAGAGATCATCTACTCCAACCTTCCCGATACGGGCAGGGATGCCTTTCAGTGAGACTCAAGGCACCATCCAACCTGGCCTTGAACACCCCCAGGGAGAAGGCATCCACAATCTCCCTGGGCAGCCTATTTCAGAGTCTCACCACCTTTGCACTGAAGAACTTCTTCCTAAGAGCTAGGTTAAACCTAGTTTTCCTCAGCTTAAAACCATTTGTCTTGCTGCTAGACACCCTTATGAAAAGATGTTGGGATGTTGCCAGTTTTCTGAATATATTAAGACAGATTAATTTTAGACATATTTATCAACGATTTCCAGAATGCAAATGTTCTAGTCTTCATTTTAGTATCAGAAGCTTTGCTCCTGCAGCATTCTGGCAGGCGTAATTAGCAAACTGTGTGTATCCAGAGGCACACGGGGTCTTCATCAATGGTAGGAAACACTGGCATTCACCTATACGATTTGCATGGATCTACAGAATGTATTTTCCTATGGACTGTGCATGGATGTAAAGACAGCTGAGTCAGCACCCTGTACCAGCAATGGAAAAGCTGCTGCCAACCTAAGCATTCAAAAATGGTGAGTCAGGCCCTCAAAATACTAAGACTAGCTTAAAAAAAAACAGATTTGCAAAACAATAAATAGAAGATTATTTCTGTTTTTCTCTAGGCTTAAACTTTTCAATATTTGCATTTTTTTTAAACTTTTGTGCCATGAGGATGGGAGTATTTTTATTCTTTTGCAATACTGAATGTTGAGACTTCCAGGTATCTGTGACTCAGAAGGGAATGGCAGCTACCATTGGACAAGACAAAGACTTTATATGGTTCCTGATGCAATATCCTGCTTGTTACAAGTGACTAAAACATGCCCTCTGACCATGAGGGCAGAGTAAAGGTGTTGTGGGATAACTTTGCCAGTCATATCAACACCATGTTTGAAATAGTTATGCAATTTCTAAGTTTCAAATAGTTTTACAATAACAATGTTCTCTTAAGCTGCTTAACCATTAAATTCCTCAAAAGCATTTTCAGCATTAGCTTCTGTAAAATGAAACAAGAGGCAGACCAGGGCTCACTCAGTTTAGTACCCTGTAATATGGTATGTGTACTCAGACACTGCACAGTGATGGCAGCTGCTAAGTAAACATCAGAAGAATCTGAGATTCGTATCAACAGGATGTTTACATTTGAAAGAGTTTCCAAGAAAATAATAAAGATTTCCTGCAGTTGACTCCATTGGCACTTGTTTTAGTGTGTATGACAGTTCACAGAAGTATAAATTACAGAGAGATGTCTTTTATGCCTCTTCGGCAGCTGTCATAGGTCAGCACTGAAAAACAAATCCAAAAAGTTAAAAAATATTAATTGAGTTTCCTCCATCTCTCTGGAATTTCATGTGTACTATAATAACTTAAGGATCTTATTACATGGGCAGGCACCACTCCAGCTGATGGCAAAGAGCAAAGGACTGATCTCTGTGGATATAAACTAGCAGCACACATGCAATGGCAAGCAACACTGCCAGCGTCCTTGTTGAAATCCTTGTCTCTGATACATTAAAGTTTTATCAGTATTAACTCCCACTTGCATTCACTGGTTGAGACAGCAGCTTCTCTCTGAGTGACATCTCTCAGCAGTAACCAGCAAATAGTTTAATTTACTCTTGGATGAAAACCAGTTTAAAAGGCATTAGCCCAGAATTAATTTTAGTTTCAATCAAGGTTTATAGAAAATGACTTCGCTTCTCTGGAATTATGAAAGCGTCTCTACCTCATCCTGCCAAAAGAATAGTATAAGCGACATGGGAACAGACTGGTTTGGGACACACTTTTGTTTTGGCCTTGCTTCAGTTGTACTTTGGCTTTACTAATCAGTTTCTGAGAAGAATTCAAAGAGCCAATGTTGCCCCAGGAAGCCCTAAATGCTTCGGGATCTGGTTCTCTGAGATACCGTCCCTCTCCTCGTGTGATCCTGCAGTGGTTGAGATCAGCTGGTTTCATGGCAAGGTCTTTGGAACTTGCATCTCAGCTTGTTTTATCAGAACTGGGATTTCTCAACTTTCCAAGGGCGGTGTGAAGCCAATTTCTTTTCTGTTCTGAGAAGAGGCAGTTGACAATCTGGGGTATGCAAAGCTATTTTTAAATAGTAACCTGTAGGGGTTGTAGTAAAAGTGTAGTGGAGAGTTCACAGATCTGTGGTGATTTTATTTAACATAAGGAACATGGCCAGTTTTGTTAAACCAACATAAATAATAAACAAAACTAGCTTCCCGGTCTGGAAAGGGAAGAGGGAAGTTTTCTATTTTCAGATAAATTAGGCCACAAATCCCTGAGGCATGGTCAGATTTAGTACCTACTTTGCATGTGATCCAAGATGTGTTATTTCTCTCCCATGTGTCTGGTACAGTGTTCTACCAAACAGGCACAGTAAGATGCAGGCTCTGTTTTCATACCCTTGTCAGTGTTGACTGGAAATCAAGGAAACGGAAAGGTCTTCTCTTTAACATTGCTATTGTTTATTTGCCATGCTGCTGGCTGCTCTGCCCTTAGATCCAAGAGATGAAGAAAGGCCACTTCTATTTCCACTTTCTCATAGACAATGAAGGGCCGAAAGCAGAAATGTGTTTTTAAAGAAGAATGCACAGGATTTATCAACAAATTAGGGTGATTAACTTATTTATACTATCTATGCTACTTCAGAAAAACTTTGAAAGCATTTCAAGGGTATATATTTAGATGTGTCAAGAACATCAATGTTTCAGAAGTCAAGTTTGTATAAATACCAATATACAAACAAGCAGACATGGAACCACTATTTCATCAACGCTATTACCAGGCCAGATTCTTCCAGTTGTATTTACTGGAAGTGGTATTTCCCTCTGAATATCAGCCTGACACTGTCTGCATTCAGTGGGACTTGATCAAAGATGAATCAGTCAGATGACTCTTGTATCACCCTATGGCATATAAATGTTTTTGTTCACTGCTGTGCAATAAGCTCTGTGGCAGAGAGGGAAGGTGTGTAATTACGGGGTAGTATGAATGGAGTGGTAACTTCTTCTGTATTCTTCAGAAGGCTAGGGAAATACAACTCTCTTTGCTCACTTAACCCAAAAACCCCGGACATTCATGTTACCACTTCTTTATTAGAACACTACACAGCATGAATGATGGCAACAGCAACTCAGTTACAGAAAAAGTCAAACATCATGGGCCTGTATTTTGTGGTGCATTGAACTTTTGAATGCTTACTGAGATCCTTTTCCACCAAAAAAAAAGAAACTGCTTATCCCTGATTAGGCATTCTGCATGCTTCAAAGAGAAGGTTTGTTCTTGTGATTAAATGACACAGGCACTAAAATCCCCAAGCACATGCGCAATTTCCCTAACTTCAACTCTGCACCTTCAGGGAGTGTAGGCCAAAAAGGATGTGAGACTAGCCAAAAACGAGGTGTTCTTGGCTCAGGAGAGCACTTTGCACCTATTCAGAAAGAGTGTTTCGAAGGTTTTTCACAAATGTAGGCAAGCAATTCACTCAGGCTGTGGGCAGGCAAAGTATTTGTATTATTCTTTTAACCACTTATCTTCAGATCATGCTCCTCTCACTGGGAATAATTACTAAACCCCTGTGGATATGTACAGAGACTCAAATGAAAACACTGGGCAACATCAAAAAGCTATTTCAGGGGTCAAAATAGTTCTTGGTTGCTTAGCTTAAAAAACATTTCTTTTAGCAAAGACAATTTTTCAAAAGAAAAAACCTAGCACTTTTCTGTGGAAAGGAAATACTTCACTTTTGCAATTTCCCCTCCAAATCTTTGCATATCACTATTCATTTGAAGCTCTCGGAGAATACATTTGTGTGATACAAACTTGTATTACTTTAAATTCTAAAATACATCAGAGAAATAAGCAGGAAGTGGTAAATATATCCTTCATTTGTTTACCTTTTTTTTTTTTTTTTCAAAACTGAGTTTCTTCTCCAGCTAACCATATATATATATATATGAGTGGTTATAAGCCACCTATAATACTTCCTCATTGTGAATGAAAATAGGTTCATGTGTCCATAAACTTCCAGTTGATCCCTTTTCCCAATCTGACTAAACACTATTCCCCATAGAAAAAGAAGTTTTTATTTTAATCTTTGTAACTCTATTTCAGCTGTTTCCTGTCTTTTCCCTTGCACAATCAATGCATCTGCCACTGGCAAAGCAAGACCCAAGAAACATATATATACCTTTCTTGGTTTAACATGCTAACCAATAAAATAATGACTTTCAGTTGCTGGAGGAGATGACTTACGATCTTATGAACTACTACAGAAAGTTCACTGTCAAGCTGATTCAAGGCTTCTTGACGTCCATGGGAGCTCTTTTATCAATTTAGATGGGTTTTGGAACAGATCCAACACTTAAAAATAGGACTACTGTGAATTATACTTGGAGTAATAAACAAAATATATTGCGGTAAATATAAAATCTGAGGGTGATTTTTTTTAAACCAAAGTTCCTTTATAAGTACTTTAGTTTTACTCTTTAATGCAGTAGCATCTTGATTACATCAGGTTTTATATGTTTACTTGACAGAAGAAGAATCAATAAGGCTAAGTCTAAATGATGTAGACATAAAAAAGTTCTGTAGTGATGCTTTAAATGGAAATAGCTTTGTCCATTACAGATGTGCTAGTGAATGCCACAACCATTCTCCCTCTCCTTCTAAAATTTTTATTGTAATTGTAAATACTCTGTGATGCTTAATGCTGATCCATCTTTTAAGACTGCAGAATTACACCCACTTCCTTCTGTGCAAGAATTACAATAAACTTCCTCTAGCACAGTAGTATCTTTGCCTCCAGTTTCTGTTAGGAAAGGGAGTTGGTGTTATTACAGTGAAAGAATATAGCTTAGCTGGCTTAGACACAATCAGCTAATTGACCATCAAAGCTGAGCAAAGCTTATGTTAGAATCCCCTGCCTTATTTGTTTGGATTTTGTTATTTATCACAACTCCCTGTGTCATTGCAGCAACAAGCCTATGTTCATACACTGCTTGATCCAGACAAATAGCTGTAGAGGCAATATTTTAAACGCTCTACCATTCTGTTATTCTCTGTTAGAAGGCAGATCTCCATCCTCCTCATACATTTCCACTGCTGTTTACTGGGCACAATGTCTGGTTTTAGTATAAATGCCTCAGTTCATTATCCAAACAATATTCCAGCTCCCATTCTTTCAACATAAATTTGAGCAATTAGCATCGTTAGACTAAGAATCTGAGGTCTGGAGACAGAATTTCTCCTGGTCCCCAAATAGTAATAATTACAGTTAAACCTGGGCATGGAAAGATTGGAATAATTTAGTGTCTCTTCTTCTTTCTTCTTCAGATCACAGAATACAAATAAGATCCAGAAATAACTTTGCTATTCCACAGCATCTGGCAAAGTCAGGTGTTAAGATTGGCTTTTAGCATATGATCACAGTGACTACTAAACAGCGTAATTTTTTTGAAGTGACAGCTTGCCAGTTCTATAGCAACTTGGACTGCAGTTCCTGTTTTTATAAACTTCCAACCTTTATAAGTTAAGCTCGTTTTTATCGTCAATACACTTCTAATTTAACATAATGCTAACTCATTATTTCCCCCCAATTCTTACATTCCCAGAGATTACTAGAAGATGAAAAAAAAGAGAAGCATTTAGTTTGGTTTTCAGACCTGCTTTTTTATCTTTAGTTTGCCAACTGCTTGTAAGCTCCTTTCAGCTTTTTGTTTTCTTGAGTATATTTGCCACTTTAAAAGTATGAGGACATAGAAGAATCAATAAAAGAAAGTTAACACAGGTTTAAAAAAGCTCCTGCCTGCCAAAGCCATGCTTAGACTGAGAGTCAACAAAAGCACAGATGAAGCAGACTAGGACACCTGCAAACTCTTAGTGTTGGCTATGGGCCTCCATTCAGTAAAAGAAGTAAGTATTTTTGTAATGTGAAGCATCTGAGTAGACCACCTGAATTCACTGGAGCTGCAGCTGACTGTCACCACTATCATCCTCATCCAGGGAAGCTTTTGTGCTTGACTTTGAGCACATATGCTTGTAATTAAAATTTCCAAAAGCACCTGAAGTCCTGCTCCTGCTAACTCTTCACTTTCCTACCCTTACATGGTAGCCTGCAGCCTTACCCTCAGTTTAAGGGCATTAAGAGCCTCTCCTGGGACCCTCAACTCACATTTCCTGCCTATGGGTGCAAGGTCTCCACCTCCGTCTTTTGCCTTTGATCTGTGCCCTTCAAGCTATGTTATAGGAATATCTGTCTTCAGTCCTGGCCCTGGAGCTGGTCCTGTGTCATAGACTGACACTGGACCTACAATGTACACCGCTTGTTCTGTGTGGGATTCTGGATGGACCCCACCTTGCGGCTTGCCTTCTGTCATGTCTTTGGCTATGACTCCTGGATAGACTTTGGACCCTTGTTGCAGCCTTTTCTCTGGCCCTGTTTCCTTTTGCTCCTGTCTGGATTCTCTGGAGGGACACTGGACTGTGCTTGCTACCTTGCCCTGCTTGTGTCCTGTGAGACTAGACCCTGCTCAGTGAGGGCACTGCCTACGTTGAGGTCACCTTTGGCTCACAGTTCCCTTTCCTTTGGGGAACAGGCAGACCCTGACACTTGAGAGGTGATTCAGTCAGCAAAATCAACTGTTTTCCTTGAATTCACTGGACTTTGGATCAACCCATGGAAAGAATCAGTCCTTTAGTTTCTTCACTGAGATCTCCCTCAAGGTGCTGGGGAACTTTGAATGCTCTGCAATAATAGTGTGAGAACCCAAAGATGCCTCATGCTGTGTAGAGTTCCTTGTTCCTGTGTGCTATTTCAACCCTTTAAAAGAGAGAGAACTGAAACATCTGAACATACCTATCAAGGTACAGAGAAGGCAAATGGGATAAGTAAAAAATAAATCCATTTCCAGCCGAAAAAAGAAAGACTGATTTATGAAGTGAACTTTGTACTGTATCTATTATAAGATACAAAGTAATCATAAGGAGATCTAGGACCTCTGTCCTAGAAAATTCCATTCTCCAAGGAAAATCTCTGCCAGTGAAAAGTGCTGGAATCATTCTTCCAGCAAAAAGACAGGGATGATACAAAAAAACCCCAAACCAACAAAAAAAACCAAAACCAGGAGGGAAGTAAGGGGACACAGTAGAATAACATGGTATAATAATTATCTGCTTACAAAGAGGCTACACCAATAGGTGTTAGTATACTAGATGTGAGTTTTCTCAGGGTGATCACATCAAAACTCCAATAATGAACAACAGTACTGAGTTCTGTATTAATTGGGAGAATGCTATCAATCCAGACCAAAACTGTACCAGGATCTCTTTCAACAATAAATCTATACAGACAAGAAATTGCAGTGCAGGAGAAAGGTCCCTGAAATTTACTTCATTTACTTGTGCAGCAGTAGCTCCAGTCTCTGAGGAACTCACTTTCTGTATTATTCTCTTACACTACAGTTGAATGGCTGAAACTCTGGAGCCACAATAATTTTGCTGACTTCTATTATGTTTTGCTACCATGGAGAAATCAAGCTTGCAGAATCCCATGATATTAACTGCAATCACACAACACAGATGGTGCATGTTCTGCTTGACCTGTCCAGCAGCAAAATCAGAGGATTTGGCCCATCAGCCTGCACTCACGTCCTGGCTGGCCATCTGCTTGCCTGGTCAGAATCCAGGTAACTACTGGCCTAAATGGAAACCACACCTCAGGCTTATCCAGAACAAAGACACTTTCTCCTCCACCAAGGAAAAATATATTGGATGGGATACTACATCTGATAGTGGTGAATGCTACATGTAAAAGTTGCGGATCAATGACATTTTAATGATCAATCACCCCCTTATGGGGTCAGCGTGATGACATTAATTTAAAAGCAGTATCAAACCTACTGAAATTTTGGTTTTACAGAAATATAGCTGGATGCCACATTCCCTCATGCAAGTGGGCTTCTCGTGAACAATCTGAGAAACAGTTACCTTCTTTAAATTTTGCTTTATGGTTGTACTGTCTCTCTCTACGACCTTCATCATTTCTTGGCTTGCCATATACAAGATGTTTGCTGCAGAAAAAGAAACATGCAAAATGTCAGTAACAGACCAAATCTCTCAGAAAAAAACAATATGGGCCCAACCCTGCAAAAAAGGTAAGGCAGCTAGGGCAGTCCTCATCCTGACAATCCCAATGAAAAGAATCCCACTGGCAAAAAAGGTAAAATTTCTCTCACCTAACTGAATCTTTAAAAAGGTATAGAGGCCAAATGAAGTCATCTTCCATTATTTAATTCCATAATAACTGTAGAAGAAAAAATACCTTGGACTGTAACTCTACCCATCAATCTTACGGAATTCTGAATCAGCTCATGGTGATGACTCTGTCTTCTACTTCAGAGGGCTGGAGCAGCTCTCCTATGAGGACAGGCTGAGAGAGTTGGGGCTCTTCAGCCTGGAGAAGAGGCGGCTTCGAGGAGACCTTGTAGTAGCCTTCCAGTATCTGAAGGGGGCCTACAGGAAGGCTGGGGAGGGATTATTTACAAGGTCTTGCAATGACAGGACAAGGGGCAATGGGTTTAAACTGGCAGAGGGGAGATTTAGACTAGATGTTAGGAAGAACTTCTTTCCAGTGAGGGTGGTGAGACACTTGAACAGGTTGCCCAGGGAGGCTGTGGATGCTTCCTCCCTGGAGGTGTTCAAGGCCAGGTTGGACGAGGCCTTGAGTAACCTGTACTAGTGGGAGGTGTCCCTGCCTACGACAGGGGGTTGGAACTAGATGATCCTTGAAGTCCCTTCCAACCTTACCATTCTATGATTCTATGATTTCTCTATGACCAGAGAAGGAACTTTTATGACTAGCATCCACTACATACCTTTAGAAAGGTAAAGGTAAGTATGAAAAATCTATAAAGTGTTTGCAAGAATGGGCTTTTAAATACAAAGCATACATTTTAAAATGTTAATAAATACATTATTAAATTATTGACATTTTAATATGCAAGTAATTCAAATATCCAACATAATAAGAAAATATAATGAAAGTAATGGCAAAACGGAGTATCACTGAAAATCACAGTCTTGTATAATATTGATGGCACTTACCCAGACAGGTCTAGATAGGACACCAAATGTCTAAGCCTTACCTTTCTGGATGTAAAATATTAAAAATGGCTCAGTGTAATTTATTGTGAGTTGGTCTGAAAGATACTGTCTCAGAGACGTAAATGATCGAGTCTAATTGGACATCTCATTAAAAGCACTTTAATCGTATGAGGTGTTGAGTTTTGGCAGGTCCCTTGTCTGTTAGACAGCTGTGGGAACTAAGCACTTCTGAAAAAGTAGGTCAGTTTGCCTGGATGCCTAAATATTCATAAATGTTAGCATTTTGGCACGGATGGATCACGGTGTCCATCTAGCCTGGCTTCTGTTTCAACAGAACCTACAGCAGCTCAGCAGGAAATTTCAGTGCACAGTCCAAAATCTGGCTTTGAACAAAGACACACCTGCTAAGAGTTCTGCTGCTAGAATAAACCTCATGTAATCACCTGCAAAATCAACACCTACTACAGGACCATCAATGCTGCAGACAATGAGAGGTCTTCCAAAGGGTGTTCAGTTACCTAGTTTTAATAGGGACTACCCACTTCTGACACTAGCACTGCACTGAAGAAACATGCAGATATCACTAGCCAAAGAATTCACTCTTCTTTTACCTTTTTTTTCTGCCCAGTCAGCTTAATGTGCTAGTAAGATGACCATGCCTCTTCTGTACTCACCATCTGAGGCCTCTGTTGAATTACAGAGACATGCATAACCTGTAAGTGGGAATGAAAGGCAGTATTCTTCTTTTTCACAGTTTGTAAAACGAGTATAAGATTCTGAGTGGCTAAATTACCTTAAAACATTTCAGTTTTCAGGTTCTAAAATGATTGAAAGTATTCTAAAACACTGAAGAACAGGAGAAAATTGAAAGACTGTCAGTTTTTAAATCTGAACCAATGGAGTTTTGTGCACAAATAGTTAAAGACAGTGTTCGATCTGATACCATGAGTAATTCAGCCTCACATCGTGTGATAGGGAGGAAATGGCAATCACATAGGTGGTGACCAAAACATGGAGTTGGCTGAATTCCAGCAGAGCCTCAAGGAAACAGAATGCCACCAGAGAGATGAGTGATGGTTCCAGAGATCAAATGTTAAAAGACAAAAACAGTTCTCTGGAGTGAAAAAAAGGTATATCCTAGAAAGTAGTATCTACTTCTAAGCCAGCCAAAGAAAATGCAATTGAGTTATGGCTGCGGAGCTCTGTCTTTTTAAATTAAATCCTGAACACACTCATAAGCTGAGTGCAAGTCCTTCCTATCCCAGGTAAGACAAAAGGGTTGTATGTAATATCATATAGACAATTCAGCAAATTTGCTGTTCCCATCTTTGCTGTACTGGGCAAAGAAGTTTCTGTTCAGTTCTGTGTCTAGTAACCCAGCCATCTGCTCCTGCGGTGCAGCTGGCCAAAGTCTGTCCACCTACAGCCCTGACATCGTTCTTTTTCTCAATTCAGCTCCAAACACTGATGCATTATACACCTTTGCTTTTAGAAGGGCACACATCTTAGAATGCACCTTCAAAAATTATCTAGCAAAACTGTAAATGAGAGATATGAAAACCAGTGAGGAATTCCATAGGCATTAATTAATTTCAGATTGGTTCCAGTGTGACAAGTACAACTTTAATGCTCAAAACACCTATCCAAAACCAAAGCTATCTGCTTGTCAAAAACACTGTTTTGTGTCAGAAGAAAAGGCAGAACAGGCATTTAATTAATTTCAGATTGGTTCCAGTGTGACAAGTACAACTTTAATGTTCAAAACACCTATCCAAAACCGAAGCTTGTCAAAAGCACTGTTTTGTGTCAGAAGAAAAGGCAGAGCACGGACAGCAGCTGTTGCTACCCTAGGTGCTGGTCTTTCAGGTGATGATTGTGGATTACTATGAATTCACAAGATGTCAGTACAAAGTCCAAAAGCCTGGACTTGGCAGGGTATCTGTGGCAATAGCTACTCACTGGCCCATGAGGATTTTAGTACACCAGGGCTTTTATTTTCCAGTCCAGAGTAAGGTTCTGACACAGTGGGTAGCATATCCACAGTCAGAACTTCTGTGATTGCCTTGCAGCATCAGCAGCTTATAGTAGGCAGGGATGAAAATACTGGTGGCCGTCAGCGCAGAACCTGACATACGCCATCCAACATTACTGGGATTCTGCAGGCAGCTCTATACCTCCAGTTCAGCCACACAGCAAAGGTGAGAACAGCAAGTACTTCCCTTCTCCCATCTTAATATTTTCTCTGTCCTACCTCTTGTTCTTTCTGAGTTCTGTTCCTATTTCTGAGTTGGTTTTTGCAGTTAAAAAAACAAAAAAAAAAGAAAGAAAGCGGAATTCATACACTTAGTAAACTCAGAACCAGTCATGAAGATCCTACTAGTAAAACTGTAAGACAGCAAAGACTGTAATGACACTACTTTGAAAGGAATCATCTCTGAAGGCTTGTGTACTGTGCAAGAAAGGAACCAGGAAGGCAGGATTAAGCTAAACCGGATGAATGGCAAGGTTCAAGAGTCTATTTCAACCAAACAGAAATCCTTCAAATTTTGGAAACATGATCCTAGGGAAGCCAATAAACAGGAACTTAAACCTCAGCAGGCGTTAAGTAAGAGGAAATTGCAAAAAGTAAAAGTAGGTTTCCAAGAACAAACATGAAGAGATTTAAAAATAAACAATAAAATATTCCTTAGGTATATCAGAAACAAGAGGATTATAATAGAATTTGTACAGGCTAAGGGAATAGCTAAAGAAGATGTTTGGAAGCTAAATAGCTTTTGGGGGTTTTATGGTTTTGGGTTTTTTTCATCCATTCAGAAAGTCTGCAGACATTCAGAAAGTTTCTGCTCTTTATATTCTTTTTCTGTCAATAAGATGTTTTCTTTGAGTAATGATGAATTAAGAAGTAGCAACAGGGAATAATGCAGAATATATCAGGGCTAAAAGTTACACTTAAAAGAGTTTTAAAGGAACTGAAATACAGAACTGCCATAGCAATCCTGCCATGTAAGAATCACCCACTCTTGTGGCCTGTGTAGTACAAAATACTGTCTGATTTTATAAAGGAAAACAGCATTTTATTGATCTATAATTTCTTTAACATTTCAATAAACACCACCAGATGGCAAAAATTATTGGTCTTCTAAAAACTCTCTGTTACATTGCCCACAGTAAATTTTGGTTGAAATTAAACAGCTGTAGAATGAATGTGTTAAGAAATAGTCTGGAAGCAATAAAAAAAAAAAAAAAAAAGATTAGGATTAGATTAGATATTAGATTAGATTAGCTGTCTTTCATTATAGCATAGAATAAGGTCTAGATCCATTGCAAACACAAAGAAAAATAGAAAAATCTCTAAATATTAATCACTGAATCCATCTGCTGAATTGATGATTTCTGGGGTGGGTTGAATCACCTATCAAGGTGACTGTCTTTTCAGTGCTAAGGGTTTTAGACCTTATCTTAAGTGCCTAAAATGAGGTGGGACAAATACCTCAACATTCTTGTCCAGTTTCATATTAAAATCCTAGGTAGATCAGTTCTTAATGATCTGGTCAATGAACAAGCAGTTTATTGATAGCATTTGATAAGGACACAATGCTAGTCAGTTTCTGCGGATCAGGCAGTGGGAAGTGTGAGAGGCAGCTAAAGAGGAGAGACAAAAATCAACTCACTAGCAAGTGAAATCCAAACTGAAGAAATGGTAAGTAACATACACACAGAAAAAAATTCAAAACATTCTTTCCCCTTTTAAGCTTCTAAATTGAACAAATGGAATCAGAGACCAGAAACTGCTAATATGACTGTGCACATTCACTCAAAATTCCAATAAAATCAGTTATTATGTTTCCTAATAGCAGGATAATGATAATGATGCTACAGAATTCTCCAGTACCATGACAGAACTCACATAACATGACCACACCTGAAGAATTTTGTATGCTGACAGCCACAAACTCTGTGGGACACTGGAAAACTGCAAATGGTAGTGAAAACAGTTGAAGAACTACAATTAAAGAGGGGTGTTGCCATCATGTCCGTGGGACTTTGGGACTTCGTGATACAGTACAATACATTAAAATCGAAAACAATAAAAGGAAGTACTTTTTAATGTGATATGCAATTAACTATGGACCTTACTGCCACAAGAAACTGATATGCATATGTATTTGCCACATTCACATCTAAGAATGTTTCCCTGAGCTCCTCTGACTAAAAGTACAGATCATACAATTAATCTGAGGGAAAATATCTACAGAGGCCAAATAACAGTATCACAGTATCACAGTATCACCAAGGTTGGAAGAGACCTCAAAGATCATCAAGTCCAACCCACTAGACCTCAAGACTAGACCATGGCACCAAGTGCCACGTCCAAACGCGCCTTGAACACCTCCAGGGACAGTGACTCCACCACCTCCCTGGGCAGCCCATTCCAGTAGCCAATGACTCTTTCAGTGAAGAACTTTCTCCTCACCTCGAGCCTAAACTTCCCCTGGCACAGCTTGAGACTGTGTCCTCTTGTTCTGTCACTGGTTGCCTGAGAGAAGAAGGTAACCTCTCCCTGGCTACAACCACCCTTCAGGTAGTTGTAGACAGCAATAAGGTCCCCCCTGAGCCTCCTCTTCCCAGGCTAAACAATCCCAGGTCCCTCAGCCTCACTTCATAGGGTTTGTGCTCGAGGCCTCTTCCCAGCCTTGTTGCCCTTCTCTGGACATGCTCAAGCACCTCAATGTCCTTCTTAAATTGAGGGGCCCAGAACTGGACACAGTACTCAAGGTGTGGCCTAACCAGTGCAGAGTACAGGGCGGGAATGACCTCCCTGCTCCTGCTGGCCACACTATTCCTGATGCAGGCCAGGATGCCATAACCTACACTTGCAATGATTGCTCCTTTCAGGTACCATCCTCTAGGTCTGCTATCACTCACTCTTGCTTGGTTTCCTCTGGAAATACCCAGAGGCTCATCTCTCTAATTTTACTGACACAATATTTCAGGTCATGCCAGAGTGCCTCCCTTTTCAACTGTTGAGCTGCAGCTCTTTCAGCCCATGTACTTCTTCATATGTATGAAAATCACACCTTACAATATCACATGTGAACCCACATAATTTGTGATTCCCATGGCTTCTTCCTGCAGAACTATTACTTCACCAGTGATTTATCATCCTTCTGCTTCATTTACACTCAGAAAAAAATTGTCTCTTTAGAAGGAATAACAGCATTCTCTTCTCCTTGCCTCCCAACCACTTCTCTCAGCTTGTGAAGACCATTTTGATCCTGTCCCTCTTCAGCATATCTGCAGTGTACTCTAGTGTGGTACAATCAGTAAGCTCATTAAAGACACACTGTATTCCATCAGTCACATCCTCAACACAGCTACTGAGCAGTAATGGAATAAGGATAAGACTGCTGCAAAATTCCACTAACTACTTCTTTCTGAGTTTAAAAATACTCCTGAATCCCATTTTCCTAACAGTCACATACACGTCTAGCAGTTGCTTCAGGTTGTATTTCTAGTCTTTGCTATAAGAACATAATAGGAGATACTGTAAAAATCTTTATTAGTATCAAAATATCCTAAAGCTAGAGCTTCCCTCAAATTCAGATTACACCATGAGATGTTTAATGGCTACAGAAGGCTATATGGAAGAGACACCATTATAGAGCAGACATAGTAAGCTCCTCTCTTGCTGCTATGTAACGTCAACCCGGGCTTCTTCAGAAAAGCTATTTTTCTCAAGAGCTAAGTCACAAGTTCAGGGAGAAATCTCTCTGCTATTTCCTAATGCAGTACTCTATTAACCTTGGCATTTTTTGAATGCTTAATTCCTTCCTTTAAAAAAAACCAAAACCAAACCCAACAACAAAACAACACAACGAAAAAAAACCAAACAAGCCACCCAACCCAACCAATTAACCAAAAAAAAGTTGTGGGTTTTTTTTTTTGTTGTTGTTGTGGTTTTCCCTTATTTCACGAATATTGAGCTGCCTCCTCAAAGGAAATAACTCAGAGGAATTCACTTACTTTTTGTGTGCAATTAGAAAGCCATCTCAAAAGGCTCTCAGAGAGTTACAACGAGCATTTTGGCAGCTCTGAAAAATCAGGCTGTGAACTGGGCACAACCAGAAATTGAGACATGCAAAATGAATAGTCTCTGAAATCTTTCACTAGGCTACACAGATGAAGGTCACCTTGTGACATCAGCTTGTCAGTGCTTGCTACCTTGTGTTACAATCTCTGGAAAGATTTTCAACATTTGTTAATACTTGTTTTAGCTTAAAATCTTTAAAGATTCCCAGACCTGTTACAAAGAGTCCTGGTGACTGGTTTTGATTATCACAATTTCGAGTACAATTTAAAATGCAAACTATAGACCACATACTGAATTTCCTGAGTCATGAAGATGTCTCACTGAAATCTGCAGAATGAGACACAGTACATTGAGAAGTCTGCAGGACCCTGAGTCAAAATGCAAGCATGGGCTGTGTGGAGTTGTATTGGACTTATGACCCTGGAGTCCATGCTGAAGTTACAGTGAATGGGTACCTGCAACCAGCTTGGCATCCACCACAACATCTCACTACTCATTGAAGAGAAAAATATCTGTGGTTTAATAAAGACAAAATTAGAGCGAAATCAGTATTCTGAACAATCACTACATGTGAAAGGTAAGACTGAATGTGGGATGAAAGGTCAGGAGGCCTGGAATTTTTCTTAACTATCAGGGAAGTCCTCTGAGACCCTGTGCAAATTACAAAATCTGTGTGTCTCAGTTTCCTCATTTTAAAAACACACTTCGGGTTGCAATGACAGTTTAGCGTTTTTTGTAGATGGTCTTAAAAATATTTGAAGTGAAAAGTATTGTGTAAACATAATGGCTACTAATTAGCTGTTGAAAAAAACTTCTCTTTTTTTCTCCATGAGTGTGACAGAACACTGGAACAGGCTGATCAGGGGGGTTGTGGAGTCTCCCTCTCTGGAGATATTCAAAACTCACCTGGATGTGTTCCTGTGTGATCTGGCATAGGTGATCCTGCTCTGGCAGGAGGGTTGGACTAGATAATCTACAAAGGTCCCTGCCAGCCCCTGACATTCTGTGATTCTGTGACAATAATGAAATTTACAGACTCAGCCTGATCACAGAATCATAGAATCATAGAATGGTAGGGTTGGAAGGGACCTCAAGGATCATTTAGTTCCAACCCCCTGCCACAGGCAGGGACACCTCCCACTAGTACAGCTTACTCAAGGCCTAATCCAATCTGGCCTTGAACACCTCCAGGGAGGGAGCATCCACAACCTCCTTGGGCAACCTGTTCCAGTGTCTCACCAGGCATCATGTCCGTTTAGATCTGCCCACTGCTACCTTGAACATTACATTTTACAGCGAGCAAATAACAAAAATCTTCAAAGCTATACACTGAAGAATATATCTAAAACAGATCTAAGGTTACAAGCATAAGTATCCAAAGTCAAGATGTACCTCTGTGAGAAAATTGTGCTTGTTGAAATTCAAATATTTCTCTAAACTGGCTTCATGAAGCAAACTTAAAAGGCTTGGAGGACATAACAGTGCACACACGACACTTCTGCATATATTCTGCTGCCTCTCTGCCTTTAATGGCAATCCTTAAAGTGATAATGTTACATATCTGAAGACACAGAGCTAGTCTGTAGTATGAACTAGGAATGCCTTCCACTAATCACTAACTGACAATTGGCTCAATTGTAATAAGCTGATCCTGTCTTAAAACAAACCTGTATGCAGTGTTTGCGTAAGCTTTATGAAAAGCTGTGCAGTTGATTAAGTTTTCTACTATATGCTCTACTTGCTTGCTGAAGAAGAGATTTAACCAGTGATAAATCACGAAAACACTCAGTGTCTTAAGAATGTCACCACAGCACAGTTATAATGAGATGTGTAAACAAGATGAATACCAAATGTATCAGCTCCTTTGGTAACCTGGATATTCAGATCTCAAGGTGAGAAGGGAGTTCTCATGGACATGAATGTGAGTACTTCAGAACTCCTGTCAGACACCCACACAATGACTTGAGAGCACTTCACTTAGCATGTATAGTTTCAATAGCAAGGCTAGAGAGGAATTCTAAATTGTAACTTGCAGAGATTTGACTCAAGAAGCTATCTCCACACACTGAGGATACATAAACTGCAGTCCTCTCCTGAAAAGACTTTGGAAAAGAGTAACAAAGTTAATTCTTTTCTCATCCTTTGCTGCATGGCCAAAGCTCAGTATCTTTGCACTCTTGATTCCCACCTAGCAAACCAGGTTCCTAAAGATTTTAATCAGCCTAGAATTTCTAGGAAAGGGATATATAGAAACTCTTTAACTTTTCCTGGCAATGTATTTTTGCTTATTCCACTTGTTTATCTAATTGAATGGTCTAAAGCACATTTCAGTGGTACTTTCTTCCTAATTTTTGTGGTCTGAATCTCATTCCTTAAAATCCTTTATTACATATGCTGTAACATTATTTGTCAGTATGGGTCAGTGGGATAATCCAAAGCACAGAAAACAGAGCATATAGCATGAATCTTTGCAGTATCATGGCCCCTGTAAATAGTTTTTCATGTAAGTTTTTCATGCAGCAACTAGGAAAGGAAAAGAAAAAAAAAAAAAAAAAGAAAGTGCTTGCAAACCTACAGAAACTGGCTAACATACCTGGCAACAGCTGTAGAATCCCAAAACATTTTATTCCCTCTCAAGTTGTCTATACTCCTTGTAATTAATAACCAGGTCACTAACATTTAATAACAAAAAAATCTATTGTTAATTATGTAGTTACCATAAAAAATAAGGCCTTAGATTTCAAAAGTTAAATCAAAGTTTTAACAGACAAACAGCATGTTTATCAAGCTTTTAACATATAAATACCTTCTTAAATATCCTAATTTCTTATATGCAGATCTTTAATCTGAATTACCCTGAAAACAGAAGCCCTTCACTTATTGCCAGGTCAGGCTTATAAAATTAACTGCAAACTTAGTTTCTCTCCGTGATCCTGCCAATGACCTTTTTCCTGCCCTGGTAAAATCGTTCCTTCTCCATGGATTAAATGTGATTAGGGATCAGTGTCAGTTTAGTCTCATACATTTGCTAAGCAAAGACAACAAACTGTGCCAAAACGTGTTCGATTTTTTTCTGGTGGTTTTGTGGTAGAGGAACCCTGACTGAGTTAAAATCAAGGATATAGAAAAGAAAAGAGGGCTTTGTACCATTGGTAGCTCTTTAGCCCAAAGTGTCACAGCAAGGACTTAATGTCCTTTAGCTAATCTATTAGTTTTCAGAAACAAGAATGACTGAAATCAATCAAACTTTTCAATGCTTATTTAACCACCAATTCAATTAGCTAGTTGCTAGATAAATACCTGTATCTTTTGAGCTGAACCTCAAACATGTTGATATATCCACAGTGCAGTCAAGCAAATAAAATATGAAACAGAAGTTTTCCTGATTTTGAAGAAACACATCTAACAGTGTTATTATTAATTTTCAAAAATTTTAGAGCTATGTGTCAACTGACAACCTATATGTTGTCAGTTGACTCTATGGATATCAACAGATCTATGATGGAGCTCGGAAAGCTGTGCTAATTTCAAGGAAGAAACATGATCCAAACTTCCTCTTCATACTTGATTCTTAAAGTGATATAGAGATTTCTTGTACCTAGACCAAAATGCGTGTTTTTTCCTAAGGTTTAAACTTCTTTCTTGATTACTGGACATCCAAAGATCATTTGCTTGCTTATTTGCAAGAAAAAGAATAGATTAGAGTTAGATTAATCATAAACTCCCATTAGAAATTGAGAAGTCACATGTTACCTGTGCAAATTCAAGGTAAATTGTAACTGTGTCTATACTGAATGATATCTTACAGAAAGAGACTTACACGTGGTACACATAATCATAAAATATAAAAGAGTTTTAAGTATTTCAAACTTAACCCCCATAAACTTTGAGTGATTTACATGCCCTTGACTAATAACAAAAATCATCTCCGTGTTGTGGTGCCATGACTGGACTCTGTGTGGTTTTTGCTCTGTAGCTGGTATCTTAATTGCCTATACCCAGTATTGTATTCTCCACTGGGCTAAGAAGATGAATTTCCTGTGACAGAAAGAAGAGACAGAAAGACATGCCACACTAAGGAAATAACACTGACAATAACAGAGAGAAAAAAATAATTTCAACTTCACTAGCTAATGAATTTCAGGAAATAATTCAGAATAGTTCCTTTTCCAACAAAAATGAGTGGCAGTGAAGATAGTCCCACTTTACTGGATGCACTCGTGCTCTTTAACAGTTTGTTCATCAAACTAAAACAAATATAAGACTAAAAATGGTTACCCAAGCTCACTTCATTTCCCTACTGCTGTTGGCCTCAGATTATGTTGACTTTATCAACAAGATTGTGGCTGTAAGTGTAAATTTATTAAGTCCCACAAATCAAAATATTGCTCTGCTTAGTAAGTTAGTAGAGCTACGCTCTGGAATAGGTACGGGGAGAAACATGAAGCCAAATTTTTACTTCAGGGTCCAGATGCCACCATTTCAACAGGATTAATCTTGGAAGAATATACTATATGATTTTCCAGAGTGGACAGATTCAGAGGAAAAAGGAGAACACTGCCCTACCTTAACCATGCTTTCCAAATGCAACTCTGATGCTGCTACTCTTAGCACATTTGACCAACTGATCCCTAGAGCAGCAGAACACAGAGAGTGGAGAGATTTCTCATGTTGCTTTACTAAGGCCCCATACGCTAAGTAGCTGTCTTTTTCCAACAAGAAACAAATAAACTTACTTCAGCTAGAAGTGGAGGAGTTTGTAAGACAGCAGTGATTCCCTTGTGATAGTGCTATAGGGTGTGGGTATTCCCTGTACCTTTACAGGGTATTCCGAGGCCCTGCAGCATGGCAAGTTTTTATCACCCCTCCAAACCTCCCTCGTCTGTCCACTACTGGATCTCTTGATTCTATTCCATACTTAGAGAACCTATGCTTTAGACACTTAATTAAAAAAAAAATGTATTCTACTAGCTTCATTTTTCCAGGTTTAATGTCATTTAGTTAATTCATATATTTTTCAGTCAAAGAACACTTTCCAGCTGGTCTCTGTCTTTTGTGCTTGAGGCATTAAATAAAAGCAGCTCATTATGATTGAAAAACACAAATCTGAAGTGCAACCAGGCCCAGAAAACAGACTTGTTTTTTCAAAAATATTTTGCAACTGATTTGGAATACAAAGGAATATTAAGAGGAAGAAATAGTCAGAACCTGTAAAAGGGAATTAATCCATCTTACATCACATAATGCAGCACTTAAGATACAGCCCTCTCAGGGCCATGAAACTGCTAAATGACAACAGTAACGCTGGAAGTCAACAAATACTTGGAACTCTTTAACAAACTATGACCAGAATTTAGAGCTACATTTTACTACTACAAAAGCCTCAGGTCTTTAAGCCTCTGTGTTTAAGAAAGACATCTTTACTAACTGGCAGGCTTTTCTGTTGCAGTGTTTTTGTCCCTTTCTGGGAAACATTTTGTTCTGTCTACTGTTGGAAATGAGAGATTAGATAGGACAGACTTTGGATCTCATTTCCAGATATTAGCTCCTAGGTAACTCAACAGTATATCTCAGTTATAATAATGCTTATGTTCATCTAATGTTGAACTAAATTCTCAGCAGTATTTGTCACCATCTCCAAGAAAATATCCTGCTAGGTTAGCATGGTAGGGTCAGAAGTACTGAACATATTTTGAGGAGTACAGTGGTTTTAATAACAGTGTCTTATGTCCTGTGAGAAACAAGCAAACTCATTACACTGTCATTAGTCTCTCACTCTCTACAGTTTGTTTCCATGCATCTTCCATTCCCACACTGACATTGCAGTTTCCCAGGACAGTTCTGACACTCTGTATTGCAAAAACTCATTTTTTGTCAATTTTTTCACACAACACATCTGCTGTTTCACCATTTGCCTTTTAACTGCTATTATTGTTATTCCTTTAGACTGTTGTTTGTGTTGGCTAAGGACCATGGAAAGGACTGGGGACACATTTTGTCAGGTACTGGCAGCACTGCACATAGAAAAGCCTGAAATGACGCTTTCTTCCGTCACATAAGGGACTCCCATAGAAACTCCTCAAATTCTTAGTTTCCTTCTCCCAGAAGGCTTTGCTGATGCCTCCCTTTGTAAATCTGCCTGGCAGCAGGATAATTTCACAATAATCTGGTATTATGAAATGATTGAGAAGCATTTAAAAAGATGCAAAACATTAGCAAGTTTTAATTCCCATTCCTGGCCTCTGTAAAGCTAAACTGGGTAATGTATGACTAAATTCATAATTTGATGTAATTTTGGTAAAAGAGGAGTCCTAATTGACTGTCTGATTTGACCTTTTTTTATCTGTGACTAAGAAGGAGTTACAGTATGTGAACTGCTAAAGCTTCTAGTCAAGAGTTAGCTTCAGTGTATCAGAGGCTATCCAAACTATTAGGAGAGAGATGATTTCTGCTCCACAGATTTTACAGTCTATTTCTAAACCCATGGCTGTTCAACACCATGTTGTGGATATGCATGCAGAGTTTTGCTCATTCTTCTGACTACAACAGACTACAAGCAGAGGGTAGAAGAAAATTTGACTTCATGATGACAATTATTGCCAATTATTTTCATGTGCCACAGAGCTCATTTGTACTTTGACATGCTGTAAAAGACTTTGTTCAAAGCCCTCTAAACTCTAAAGCAAAATTGCCTAAATTACAAAGTGATGAAACAATTCAAGGTGGATTCCCAAGATAAATCAAAGCGGCCTGCAAAAAAGTAGATTTAACTTCTGAAAAATAAGCTTTCCTCAAGGAAGGTACTACTACCTGGTCACATTTTTTTTCTTGGTAAGGCTGTCCTTAAGTTGAACCTTATTGAACCTACTGTAAGGTTCTTCAGAGTTTCCTTTCCAGTTTATCTGCTCTTGAGGAAGCAATTTCTGTCATTCTTCAGACAGAGTTGGAGAACAGTGGTAAGAACTAATAATACCAAACAGCAGTGTAATTTCCTCTGGGGAAAACATATTTTCTACCACTAATTATTGCCAACAGCAATCTTGGAAATATCATATAACTTATTGTTTAAAACATCAAACAGAAGGAACTGCTTAGTATCAAGGATGACTAATGTAGGAACGTGCTTCCACACATGCACACACACATTAGATAAAATGTTGATGTTTAGAGGTTTACAGGATGTCAACATTGACTTTGGATTCTGCTTAAGTTTACACTTGAATTTAGAATGAAAACATACCAGTTAATATAAAATCACAATCAACATAAACACACAGAAATATCTGCAATGGTTATAAAGGACTTCTCCAATCTGCTTGGTACTATAGTTGCAGGCAAATCAGGATTATATAAGAAAATCAGTCAACTGCTCTTGAGAAAGCATAGCAGAGGCTGAAGGGAAAAAAGTTATTCAATAATTATACACAGGTGCTTTACAAACAAAAACTGTTTTGTCGGTAAATGTGAAAAACCCTCATTTGGTTTGCGTGATGAAGCATGTGCAGGTGAAGTGGGGTGTGTGCTGGAAACCAACATGTATACAGACTTAATCCTACCCTAAGTTACTTTGGAACAACTTCCATCATCTTCAAGTGACAGAACTATCCCTTAGCTAGAAAAATTAATCTGCAGTTTAAGCTCTCGTACATCCTGGCAAATGGCTGTGATGATGGCATTTCTGCTAGGATCCAGATTTTGAGGTGTGGAAAGTGTCTGCTCTCTGACTCAGCGAGAGTGGCGTAGGATGGTCTGGTGTAGATGCTTCTCAGTCCCACACCAAGTGGCCAGGATGGCTGCTGCCTAGAGCAATTTAGCATCTGCACACCATGGTTCCTGCCTGAGCTCTACTGGAATTAACATGCTCTGCTAGACAAGGTTTTATAGAATCATAGAATCATAGAATCATAGAATGG
>VWZE01017614.1:692-12109 GCA_013396675.1 Eubucco bourcierii
CTGTGTTAGTTACCATTATAGCTACAACATGTGTTTGGTTTTGTAGTGTTCTGAGCTGTGTTAGTTACCATTATAGCTACAACATGTGTTTGGTTTTGTAGTGTTCTGAGCTGTGTTAGTTACCATTATAGCTACAACACGTGTTTGGTTTTGTAGTGTTCTGAGCTGTGTTAGTTACCATTATAGCTACAACATGTGTTTGGCTATTCCATTTTTTAGAAAATCAATTAACAAAGCAAATAGAGTGAATAAACAGAACTTCATTTTTCGAGCCTTATTTTGCAGGTTAGAAGGCTTTTTAAAAAGTTTTTAATTCTAACTTTCCTGCATGGTCACAGAGTGCAGATAAGAGGAAGAAAAGCACTCCAAAATATACATTTTTGAAAACAAGTAAATCTCATCAATTGTTTTAAATCCTCCTTCCCTTAGGTTAATTTTATGTGAGTAAATAACAGATGTATTTAAACTTGTTAGGCATTGGGGTGTTTTAATGCTTTTGATTAAGCTATGCAAACAGAAGTTGGCTTCTGCACAGATTGTTTCACAATCTAATTTTTACTTCCATACCACATGTATTTGGTGAGGGGGAAAAAAAAAATTTAAAAGGGGGTGTGATTGGAATGCTGTCCTGTTGTTTTTGAGAACCATACATAAATGGAGAGAGATTTACTCACAGGATGCTTGCTGGTTTGTGTCGCAGTAAATATTAGGAAGACGCTTTTGGCTAAAGGCATACACATGAATGTTTTGGATATAATGAGGAAGCATCCACATTCTCCTGAAGTGGCTGAAGGTGCCTGCAGAATTCTGAATCATGTTTTCGAAGGAAGGTAATATACTTAGAAAATATTTGGCCACTTTCAAAGTCAAGGTTTGTGAGATCCACTACTGTAAGTTATTAGATTTAAATTACTGACATTTTCACTCATACTAAAATTGACCACAGGCTGACAGCGCTGTTCAAGACACTGAATTTTGTAAGCCCTGTAGTCATTTGCCCAGGTGGAGATGTGTAGAGAGCTACATGTCCTTCCCTTTGTGATTCTTGAGCAGCAAGGTTCAAAGACTATCTCTAGGTAGTGTCTCCTCCACACTGAACTTCATTGAGACCTTGGAAGTGTCCCACATTATTAACTTTGTTAAAATAAGGCTGTGTTAATTTGACTTTTGTGTCGGTTTTTGCAAATGTTCTGGAAGGACATAGAATGGTAAGGTTGGAAGGGACTTCAAGGATCATCTAGTTCCAACTCCCTGCCTTAGGCAGGGACACTTCCCACTAGAACAGGTCACTGAAGGTCTCCTCCAACCTGGCCTTGAACACCTCCAGGGAGGGAGCAGCCACAACCTCCCTGGGCAACCTGTGCCAGTGTCTCACCACCCTCACTGTAAAAAACTTCCTGTTAACATCCAGTCTAAATCTCCCCTCTGCCAGTTCAAACCCATTGCCCCTTGTCCTGTCATAGCAAGACCTTGTCAATAGTCCCTCCCCAGCCTTCCTGTAGGCCCCCTTCAGATACTGGAAGGCTACTATCAGGTCTCCTCAAAACCTTCTCTTCTGCAGGCTGAAGAACCCCAACTCTTGTAGCCTGTCCTCATAGGAGAGCTGCTCCATACCTCTACTCATCTTTGTGGCCTCCTCTGGACCCACTCCAACATTTCCATGTCCTTCTTGTGCTGGGAGCTCCAGAACTGTACATAGTCCTCCAGATCCTCCAGACATGAATGGAGAACCAAACTTGTGATGCATAGACACTGATATATAGGATGAGAACATGATTCCAGTTGTCTTGCCAAGTTTTACCAGCCCTCCCTGAAACCTTTATGTATATGTGCTAAGGTGTCTATGTAAAAATAACAGACTAAAGATACAGTCACAGAATTTCTTATGAATAATTTCATTTTATAAAGAAGAAAATCTCAAAACTGACAGGAATAAATACTATAAAATCAAACAATAAAATAACCTCAAATGCTAATTAGTAGCTTTTAGCTACTGCTATTTCTAGGAATGTTAATGACATTGAGATTATTATTCTTCTTGACAATAGAACCTAACATGATTGATATGTTTCTGTTTATTCTGTAAGTATTTGATAATTCATCAGTATTTTACTGCAATTTTACAGTTGCAAAGTACTAAATTATAGACACTAAATTATGTCTTTTCACATATCTGGACTAGAATCAAAGTGGAAAATTTACCCTGCATGAAACACTGTATTTCCTGTGTGTCACTGTTCTGGACTGGATTGACAATTTCTTCTCTGTAGTCTAGAATAGAATTAGTTACATAGACTGAATTCATGGAAGAGCATGAAAATAAGATATTTACTGTGAAAAAGAAAAATACCATAGTTTCATTTCTATTTCATAGCTCAAACCAGATTTAAAATGTCCTAAAGGGTTATCACACAGTGTTAGTTAAGGAAGGAAAGATGAAAATTTAGAAATCACAGTATCACCAAGGTTGGAAGAGACCTCAAAGATCAAGTCCAACCAGTTGCCACAGACCTCAAGACTAGACCATGGCACCAAGTGCCACATCCAAACCCACCTTGAACACCTCCAGGGGCGGTGACTCTACCACCTGCCTGGGCAACCCATTCCAGTAGCCAATGACTCTCTCAGTCAAGAACTTTCTCCTCACCTCAAACCTAAACTTTCTTTTTTATTTTCTAAACAATGTTTTCAGCTTCCCTCATCTGGATGTAATGACAGTAGCTGTATCAGAAGTTGTAAAAACCATGAAGAAACATGAAAAATCACTCTCTGTACAACTGCAAGCACTTCGAGTCCTTTTACACTTCATGATGCCTGGTGAGTCATCCAAAAATATAATCAGTGCAGCATTATACACTAAATTATCAGAGAACAAAATTAGCTAGCTGGGGTTTAGTATTTCTTATCTTATGAGAGCCTTTAATGGAACTTCCAAAAATACACTGGAGTCCTGTACATAGCAAAGGGTAACTGTAAAAACAGACACAGTGGATGAAAACTTTTTGAGACATTGAAGGTAACAAATTAAAATTGTCACTGCTGATTTGCCCTTGATTTTATCAGCTTAAAAGCTCTTTTAGAGACAATCTATGGGAGGGAAAATACATTCTTTTTTACTTCTATATCTGAAATAGAATTTGGGGAAAGTTCTGCCATTTCTTATCAGTTTACTGCTATATAGAATCATAGAATGGTAAGATTGGAAGGGACCTCAAGGATCATCTAGTTCCAACCCCCTACCATAGGCAGGGACACCTCCCACTAGAACAGCTCACTCAAGGCCTCCTCCATCCTGGCCTTGAACACCTCCAGGGAGGGAGCAGCCACAACCTCCCTGGGCAACCTGTGCCAGTGTCTCACCACCCTCACTGCAAAGAACTTTCTCCTAGCATCCAGTCTAAATCTCCCCTCTGCCAGTTTAAACCCATTGGCCCTTGTCCTGTCATTGCAAGACCTTGTCAGTAGTCCCTCCCCAGCCTTCCTGTAGGCCTCCTTCAGATACTGGAAGGCTACTATCAGGTCTCCTGGAAACCTTCTCTTCTGCAGGCTGAAGAGCCCCAACTCTTGTAGCCTGTCCTCACAGGAGAGCTGCTCCAGCCCACTGATCATCCTCGTGGCCCTCCTTTGGACCCACTCCAACACTTCCATGTCCTTCCTGTGCTGAGGGCTCCAGAACTGCACACAGGACTTCAGATGGGGTCTGACAAGAGCAGAGTAAAGGGGCAGAATCCCCTCCCTTGCCCTGCTGGCCACGCTGCTCTTGCTGCAGCCCAGGACTCGGTTGCTGTCTGGGCTGCATATATCCTGTTTATTTCTTCTAACATTAAGTGTGAGAGTGTAGGCATGGGGTACTGATCTTTTTTCTTCAGAACATATTTTTGCAAGTACCTCTCAGAGTTTTAGTTGAACGTGTACAAACGAGTTAAGTCTGAAACTAGTAACTTAGCTCATATAGAGACTGATTGCAGGTTTTCAGCTTCCTCCTACTTTTTGACTTATAACCCTAATGCTTTCCTATTTTTTCAATAAGCAACATTACTGAGGCTTTATATATTTATTCTAGCATGTAGGCAAGGCACTTTTTTTACTACTATCCTAGAAATGTGGTCCTTCAAAAGTGTAATCAAATAAAGGGAGCCAGCTGGATCTTGGAACTTGCAAGTTAATTAGGGAATAAAAAGTAATTCATGGGTAAATTAGTAATTGGAACAAATATGAATGCTGAGGTGACCTTTAAAGGATATCTGGGAACTTTTTTCAAGTGCCACTTGAACGCTGCAGGTGCCAGTAAAGACAGGAAAGGTAAATCTATTCTTTTATTTGTACTTACCCTTCCATTTCAGGTGATCTGTGGGTAAACTTTAGCCTATGATACACTGCCAAGTGAGAAGGGGCAGCTAGTTTGTAGCTTCTTTATAATGTCTCCTTTCCAGAAGGAAGAGGCTTTCTGAAGTAGGTATCAGGCAACACCAAGAAACCCCACAGCTCGCAAAAGTAATACATTGCAACATACCTTAAGCAAATTTCTTTGGCATAATTCTGTATTTTCACAGTAAGCAGTGAGCAAACATATGGTGAAATCATCATTTTAAACACAATGTGCTCACACTACAATGTACAACTGGAGGGAATCCAGACTGCTGCTGCATTCTGCAATAGCTGCAGCATTCTGAAAAGGTCACAAGATCTGAAATACGTCCTCTGAGTCACTTGTGTCACTATTTGATTGTTATGTTGGCTTAATAATGTTGGGTTAATATTGGTGAGAATACTAAATCTGAGAAAGGCTGTTTTTCACTGTTGCAGGTACAAAGAGCAAGCACCAGAATGGTTCTTCCAGCGATGTTGGAGATGCTGCTTTTGCACTTACAGTAAAAGTCATTAAAAGCCAGTGTCTGTTGGAGGGAACTCACTCATTGGTGCTTAATGCTTTAAACAGGGTATAGTTAAAGCTTTATTCTAAAAGATTTTACACTTGCAGTGGTAAATCACTTGTACATTTTAGTTTCACATTGATCTTTCTATCGATTTGATAGGATTGCTCTTAACTCCTGAGTTTCATTTAGTATTTGGTATTTCTTCTTGCTTTCCCTCATGGAGTGTATTTTTAAAAAGCCTTTTTTTTTTAAATTTCTTTTCCCAAACATACAATTTACTTGTGATTTCTTAATGGACTAGTTTATACATGAAAAGTCTTATACTTACACTTCAGTTACACATAGAGCTGAGTGGGGTTTTAATATAGTTTTCATGGTTACAGTGCCTCTTAGTCTCTCAGTTGTCTCCATTGTTTTCACTGTTTAACTCTTTAACTTCTTCCAGCCAATGGGGAACAGAATGGTCACAGTGCCTTAAAGGGAAAGCTAAAAAGTGAAAATCTGAAGCAAACCCAGTCAAAACAAAGCAAGCACTGGGTACTTTGTGCAACAAATTAACCTTAAATCCCAGTGACAGGAAAAGGAACTTCATGGCCTTCATAAGAATCTCATCTCTGTAAGGTTTACAAGATTCGCATGGCCACAATCAAAATGTAGCAATCCATAACATTTTAGAAGTCTTTTAGAATCATAGAATGGTAAGGTTGGAAGGGACCTCGAAGATCATCTAGTTCCAACCCCCTGCCATAGGCAGGGACACCTCACACTAGTACAGGTTACTCAAGGCCTCCTCCAGTCTGGCCTTGAACACCTCCAGGGAGGGAGCAGCCACAACCTCCCTGGGCAACCTGTGCCAGTGCCTCACCACCCTCACTGTAAAGAACTTCCTCCTAACATCCAGTCTATCCAGTTTTAGGCTTGACAAATAGGAAATTTATGTCTTACATTTATTATAAAGGTCAGAGCAAATAATCTATCAGTGCTAGAGTGCCTAAAGGACATTTTCTGAGCTGAAGATATAGGAGGCAAAATAATTTTTGTTTCAGAATGTATTACAGTCTCCGGTGTTTTGTGACTGTCCTGGTTGCTTTTTCTGACCCAGCTGGTTTTCATTTTGGGGTACTACACTATCAGTATAAAGGGCTAAAAATTAATGTGTTTTAATAAGAAATTGGAGAAGGAATAAGGAGGAAGATGAGTGGTCCTCTGCTGAAATACATTTGCATAATTTCAAGTCACTGTGACAGCTATGCACACTTTCAGGTCTGAGCCTTGTCTAGATTCCCCCATCTGGAAGTGGAGGAAAATTTAATCACAAATAACCTGTTGAATTGCTATATAACTAATCCCAAAACTTTTTAAATCTTGGTGAGGTGTGGCAATAATTATGTTGCTTCATGTCTTTATCTTTTCAGATTTTCCCTTGCCACTTGCCATTCTCAAATAACTCTATTTTTGTTCCTCTTTAACCACAAAGGAAGTACATTTTCTCACTCTTTTTGTCCTAAAAAAAAATTGTGGTAACTCGTGAATGGTTGTGCTGAAACTCTGAGGGGAAAACAAAACCATTCTGCATTAGAAAACTATATAGGGAGTATTTTCAGAATCATAAGCAGATTCTTGTCACATCAACTGTAATTTCACATGCTTCAAGAGCAACAATCACCTGTTCTTAAAGAACAGCTTTAAGAACAAGCAGCTCTTCTGTTGCCATTGTAAGCAGAACAAACTTGATCTGATATTATATTCATTTCTCCATTAGTTTATTGGAAATCCTAGCATTCAGAAGTGTGGATTAAAACTACTTGCTTCTGTAGCTGAGTGCACTGGAGCACTAGAAATTTTAACCCAACAAGGAGCTACTGACACTGTGCTTCACAGCCTACAGATGTTTCCAGACGAACAGGGTAGGTAAGATATTTTGTTAGCAGAGGGTGAGTGGCGTAGCAGGAGGGGTTGATTAACCATAGAAATTGCAACCTGACTATTACATTCTTTAGTACTCAATGTAGTGCTGCAGCACTGCATAGCCCTCTGGCTCATCCACTTGGTAGTTGTGCCTGGCTCTGTAATAGAATCATAGAATCATAGAATGGTAAGGTTGGAAGGGACCTCAAGGATCATCTAGTTCCAACCCCCTGCCATAGGCAGGGACACCTCCCACTAGTACAGGTTACTCAAGGCCTCATCCAATCTGGCCTTGAACACCTCCAGGGAAGGAGCAGCCACAACCTCCCTGGGCAACCTGTTCCAGTGCCTCACCACCCTCACTGTAAAGAACTTCCTCCTAACATCTAGTCTAAATCTCCCCTCTGCCAGTTTAAACCCATTGTCCCTTGTCCTGTCATTGCAGGACCTTGTAAATAATCCTTCCCCAGCCTTCCTGTAGGCCCCCTTCAGATACTGGAAGGCTACTAGTAACTTATGCAAATAACATTGTGGAATATTAGTAGTATAACACTGCTTAGGTCATGGGTTTATTCCACTCAGGATGTCTGAATAATCAGCCTTATTAAACTTACTTCTTTCTTCTAGATATACAGTGTTTGGGTTTGAGTCTTCTACGCTCTTTGTTTACAAGAAAAAGTTTGTGTATTGCAACCATGCACGTCCTGTCAGCAGTTCTGGTTTCTACGCTGCGGAGATTTAAAGAGGTCACTGAAATCCAGATGCATGTATGTGTCATTTCTATCTACAAAAATATAAGTGAAAGGCAAAACCTCAGAAATTTAATTATTTTTTAAAAGTATAATCCTTTTAATGTTTTGATTTTTGTCGTAATTACTAGGTTGTATAAGCCTTTATAATTCAAACCAACATATTTACCTTAGAAATGGTTTTCTTGGATAGGGGTATTCAGCCAAGAATGTGGAAGCATAGGTGTAGGTGTTTGTCTGAGGCTGCTGACATCTGCAAACTGGTACAAATATCTCAGTCATGGTGCATCAATCAGTCATTCTATGACCATCTAATGAACTGTTATTATAGTATTGACTGTGCTTCTTTGAAGCATGCGCACGCAGCCCAGACAGCAACCAAGTCCTGGGCTGCAGCAAGAGCAGTATGGGCAGCAGGGCAAGGGAGGGGATTCTGCCCCTTTACTCTGCTCTTGTCAGACCTCATCTGGAGTGCTGTGTACAGTTTTGGAGCCCTCAGCACAGGAAGGACATGAAAGTGTTGGAACAGGTCCAGAGGAGGACTGTGAAGATGCTCAGAGGGCTGGAGCAGCTCTCCTATGAGGACAGGCTACAAGAGTTGGAGCTCTTCAGCCTGGAGAAGAGAAGGCTTCCAGGAGACCTTTGAGTAGCCTTCCAGTATCTGAAGGGAAGGCTGGGGAGGGACTATTTACAAGGTCTTACAATGACAGGACGAGGGGCAATGGGTTTAAAGTGGCAGAGGGAAGATTGAAACTGGATGTTAGGAGGAAGTTGTTTGCAGTGAGGGTGGTGAGGCACTGGCACAGGTTGGCCAGGGAGGTTGTGGCTACTCCCTCCCTGGAGGTGTTCAAGGCCAGGTTGGATGAGGCCTTGAGTGAGAGTGTCCTAGTGGGAGATGTCCCTGCCTCTGGCAGGGGGTTGGAACTAGATGATCTTTGAGGTCACTTCCAACCTTACCACTATGATTCTATGAAAAGCAATAGGAAATAACTTTGTTCCCAGATGTGTCAGCTGCAATGTTTAGTGTAGGAATGCTCTAAGAAGGATATTATTGGCTTACTGTGTCAGACTTTGGATGTACTTCTGAGTATGGAAGGAAGTTCTTACTCTGTTTGCAAACACCTTCAGTCCTCCTCATGTGAAAGTTCTTCTTCCTGTGCTTCAGAAGCTTTCCCTGTTCATTGCCAGTTTCATTTTTCTAGTGAAATGAAGATTGCCTGTGAGATCAGCTTCCTGAGAAGGTTCTGTACTTCTGTTTCAGATCACATTATGACAATACTACAAGTACAGCTTCCTTTCTTTATTGTTGTTTTTCACACAACCTCTGCAAGTTCAGCTTAGCAACCAACATAGAATGAAATCAAAATAATGTAGTGGAATACAGAAGTTGAAGTGATTTAGTCTCAGTTAGGGTTGGGCAAAGAGTCTGTAATTCACCCAGTTCAGCCTTCTAAGTGAACTTGCAGAATGAGATAATTCTATAGTTTTCTGTAGTTTTTAGGTACACCCAAAAAGTTTTCCATGTAGCCTATGTATATTTTTCAAATTTCAAGGGTTACAGAGCAACACATTGGGACAGGGGATGCCTCTTCATCCCATATCCTTAGAAGGGATATCCTCTGTACATTTTTGGGAAGTCACGAGTATGTTTGTCACTGCCAACAGGATGTTGTAAGATGTTGGCCTTTCAAAGTGTCAGTCAGTATCTGTTTAAGTCAGCTAAGCAAGCATGAAACTACAGCTGTATGAACATGGGGACATGTGATGGAGGGGTAATTAATTACTGTGAGATTATATTTTTAAAAATATTAATATAGTTTATTAATATTAGATATTCAGAACTCGTGGCACCCCGATCATAGAATCATAAAATCATAGAATGGTAAGGTTGGAAGGCACCTCCAGGATCATCTCATTCCAACCCCCTGCCATAGGCAGGGACACCTCCCACTAGTACAGCTCACTCAAGGCCTCCTCCAACCTGGCCTTGAACACCTCCAGGGAGCGAGCAACCACAACCTCCCTGGGCAACCTGTACCAGTGTCTCACCACCCTCACTGCAAAGAACTTCCTCCTAACATCCAGTCTAAATCTCCCCTCTGCCACTTTAAACCCATTGCCCCTCATCCTGTCCTTGCAAGACCTTCTCCGATTTGTGAATTACTGCATGTTTAGAAGCAAGAAAAAATGTGCATATCTTTTCATTGAAATGGGACTTTGTTGCACAGCCTGTTTTAAAATGACACTACACTGTACTTACTTTAGTCTTCTTGTTTTATTCTTAGGGATTTCATGCAATCTTGTCAATTCTTTGCTTGTCACCCTGTTTTGCAAAGCTGCTGCTCCATGAATCATTTGATACAGTCGTTTTCTACCAGATGTCTAAGTGTTTCACTGACCAACGAAATCAACAGGTATTTTCTCTTTTTTGACAGATCCACAGCTGAAAAACTTTGTGGGCTTTTCTGTCCTAACTGATTCTTTGTCTTCCCATTCAGTTTCAAAGCCTGTGTTGTAAATGTTTTGCTAAAATAGCTGAAAACGACGATTTAAAAAATATGATGCTGGAAAAAGCATGTACTGAGTATAACAGTATTATGGCTGAATGTTTGCTTCTGCTGGGAGCTGATATCAATAAGAAGACAAGGACAAACTCTTTAATTTATCAGGTAATGTATGGAAACATACAGAGTTTTATTGCTTTAAAATTTGTTCCTTTTTGTTTTCATGTAAGGATACATTTAGCAGAACACAGCAGCGGTACCCAGCACAATCTGTGACCTGGGTGGTGTTAACCATTTCCATGCATGGTGACTTCAGGCACAGTCTGATATTCATTAAACCACCCTTCACATTATTGAGGCTCACAGTGTCTCTGTCACCTACTATGCTCCCAGTTCAGTTCTGACACAAGTTCACTTTTAAAGTCCACACTTTCTGATTGCTTACCCTGTTCACATGCAAACCAGAGTTCAGTCAGGTACTGATTTAGCCTTAGCTTTGGAGTATTTTTGAGGAAGATGTTTTAAGCTTAATCTTTGCAAACTCCCACTCATTTTTTTCTGAACTAATCAGGCATAGATGGCATTGAGCCTGTCAGAGCCTAGTCCATGAACTCATATTCCAAATGCAGATCTTTCCAACCTCTGTGAAGTATTGAGGGACCAGCAAGCAACCCTGTACATAGATAGATTTCAGCATGCTTAGTCCTGCTTTATTCTAGACCTGCAAAGAAGAGTTTGCTCAAAATGCCTGCCCTAGAATTGTGGATTTTAAAATTTTTTTTTAAACATTGTCTTACACTTAAAAACTGATGATAATATTCATCTTTATGCTGATTTGATTGTCCTGGTTAGAGTTCTTACTCCTTATCAATACAGCTAAAGTAATACAGTATCTTGAAACACTTGCAGTCAGAGTAGTTGCAAATAGCTTTATGCTAACAGTGGCCACATCCAGACCATCAACTATTTGCAATGCATTTATGTCTTAAATAAGGCCATGCACAGACATCCTGTCTGGATTCAGCAATGCCAACAAAGAAGCTGCTCCCACCTGCCTATAAGTGGTCCTTGCTAGGTGTGAATGCCTTTAAAATTTTTGAGAAATCCTATGTATGAGCACTTCTTAATTTTCCTTCAGTGTCAAAGTTGTAAATACATTGAGAGAACCTCACCAGTACTGCCCAAAGTATATTAGAAAGGGTTTAATTCTGACAGAACTGGCTGAGTGAATAAAACACAACTGGTTTTGGAACTTACCATCCGTTCATTGAGTCTGAGGAAGGCAAATGAGTGTTAGCAAACCACAGTGGAAATATTCAAGTAACTGCAAATATTTCTAAAAAGTGTTTATAATCATAGAATCATAGAATCATAGAATG
>VWZE01017620.1:204-21296 GCA_013396675.1 Eubucco bourcierii
TGGGATTGGTTAGCCTGGAGAAGAGGAGGCTCAGGGGAAACCTTCTTGCTGTCTACAACTACCTGAAGGGTGGTTGTAACCAGGGGGAGGTTACCTTCTTCTCTCAGGCAAGCAGCACCAGAACAAGAGGACACAGTCTCAAGCTGTGCCAGGGGAAGTTTAAGCTGGAGGTGAGGAGAAAGTTCTTGCCTGAGAGAGTCATTGACTGCTGGAATGGGCTGCCCAGGGAGGTGGTGGAGTCACCGTCCCTGGAGGTGTTCAAGGCAGGTTTGGATGTGGCACTTGGTGCCATGGTCTGGTCTTGAGGTCTGTGGTGATGGGTTGGACTTGATGATCTTTGAGGTCTCTTCCAACCTTGGTGATACTGTGATATTGTGATGTTTAGAATGATCAATCAGCTGGATGAAAGCAGTGAAAAGAGGCTACTGATCTACTAATCTTGCTGAGACAAATGCTTCAGCTTGTGACGTGCAGATCCTTTGCACTGGTCTGCTAATCTCCTGACTGTATACTTCCTCATTCTTCATCCTCATAATTAAAATATGGGTATTTCAAATCTTACTCCCTTGTCACCATCTACACCCTCTTGTAAAAGCACTACCAGAGGGCTCTTTCCTGTTGAATGAATGGGGGAGGTACAAATAGTACTGAGTATGCTTACAGAGATTTGGTGGGAGGAGGAGACTTTCTGTGCTGCATATATTGTGTGAGCCAGTTCTTGACTCATGCAACATTCTGGGGTAGGCAACTAAGAGTTTGGGATATCGTTAGTGGAGGTGGAAGATAATTGGAAGTAAAACTTCAGTACTGCATTTGGTCTGATTTCCATACCCTCTTCTGCCCCTCCCCATCCCCCAGTTTGGAATTGCTTACTTTCCTGGTTCTCAACAGTCTCTGGAGTACCAAATATTCCTTTCCATGAATGGAACTAGAATACTGATGTGTTTGACTTCTGTTCTAGGCTTGGTGGACGAAGCTATAGATACTAAATCTCTGTTGGATGCATCAGAAGAGGCTATCAAGAAAGATCTTGATAAATGTAAAGTTGCAATGGCCAATGTTCAGCCTCAGATGCTCGTAGCTGGTGCTACCAGCATAGCTAGACGAGCAAACCGCATCCTCCTGGTAGCAAAACGAGAGGTTGAAAATTCAGAAGACCCTAAATTTCGTGAGGCTGTGAAAGCAGCTTCTGATGAGCTCAGCAAAACGATATCACCAATGGTAATGGATGCTAAGGCTGTGGCTGGAAACATTTCTGATCCTGGTAAGTGGGCTGATTACCAATGTGTTTTTTCACTGGCTGGGGATGATATGAAGCAGTGCTCGTTTTGTTTTGCACAGCTGTATACTCTCTTTATGCAAACAGTCTCTACACTTCAATCCCAGAACACTGAAATGAAGGTCACACCACAAACTACTGAATCCTGCTCTTCTAAAATGCAATCACAGACCTTTGGGTGGGTGATTCAACAAAAAAAAAAATCAGAATTCAGAATGATAGTTCACTGTGTGATTTCATAATCCTTGTTAGATGTATTTGTTGCTAGTTTTCGCTATTATTACTACAGACAGGAAAATATCACATAGTTTCTTCTCAAAGCTGAGTTGGGAATTAGTTTGGCTGTTGATTGATAGTGACTGTTTCTCACCACTCAGGTTAGATTTTATTTTGTGTTGCACATTACACTATAACATTTCAAAGGTAACTCCACTGTAAATATTTTGACAGCCTTTAAGAGACAAAAATGTAGTCAGCACAGTATGTTACAGAAGTAATTTTTGTGGTAGTGTTGCTGTTGTAAATGTTACAGAATGCTGTTAAATTGGTAATGGGATTTTTCTTCAGGTTTGCAGAAGAGTTTCTTGGATTCTGGATACAAGATTCTGGGAGCTGTGGCCAAAGTCAGAGAAGCTTTCCAGCCTCAGGAACCAGACTTCCCCCCTCCTCCTCCTGACCTTGAGCACCTCCATGTAAGTGCAGCCTTAGTTTGTACCACAACACACAATCATGGATTGCACAATGAAATTACTTGGGTGTATTTTTATTCCTTAGAAATGAAATACATAGAATCATAGAATGGTAAGGTTGGAAGGGACCTCCAGGATCATCTAGTTCCAAACCCCTGCCATAGGCAGGGACACCTCCCACTAGTACAGCTCACTCAAGGCCTCATCCAACCTGGCCTTGAACACCTCCAGGGAGGGAGCAGCCATAACCTCCTTGGGCAACCTGTGCCAGTGCCTCACCACCCTCACTGCAAACAACTTCCTCCTAACATCCAGTCTAAACCTCCCCTCTGCCAGTTTAAACCCATTGCCCCTTGTCCTGTTGTTGCGAGACCTTGTCAATAGTCCCTCCCCAGCCTTCCTGTAGGCCCCCTTCAGATACTGGAAGGCTACTATCAGGTCTCCTCAAAGCCTTCTCTTCTCCAGGCTGCACAGCCCCAACTCTCTCAGCCTGTCCTCATAGCAGAGGTGCTCCAGCCCTCTGATCATCTTTGTGGCCTCCTCTGGACCCGCTCCAACACTTGCATGTCCTTCCTGTGCTGAGGGCTCCAGAACTGCACACAGTACTCTAGGTGGGGTCTGACAAGAGCAGAGTAAAGGGGCAGAATCCCCTCCCTTGCCCTGCTGCCCACGCTGCTCTTGATGCAGCCCAGCACTCGGTTGCTGTCTGGGCTGCATGTGCACACTGCAGGCTCATGTTGAGCTTTTCATCAACCCAGACTCCAAGGTCCTTTTCCTCAGGGCTGCTCTCCAGCCATTCACCACCCAGCCTGGAGTTGTGCTTGGGATTGTGCCTACCCAGGTGCAGGACCTTACACTTGGCCTTGTTGAATTTCATGAGGTTGGCCTGGGCCCACCTCTCCAGCCTGTCCAGGTCCCTCTGGATGGATCCCTGCCCTCTAGCAAGTCGACTGTGCCACACAGCTTGGTGCCTTCTGCAGACTTGCTGAGGGTGCACTGATTCCTCTGTCCATGTCACTGACAAAGATGTTAAACAGCACTGGTGCCAGCACTGACCCCTGAGGGACACCATTTGTCTCCAGGTGGACTTTGTGCCCTTGATCCCCACTCTCTGTGTGCCACCATCCAGCCAATCCTTACCCAGCAGTGCTCCACCCATCAAGTCCATGTTTTTCCAGTTTGGTGACCAGGATGTCATGTGGGACAGAGTTCCTGTGTATAAGTACTCTTAAGTCTAAAGTAGACCAATCCATCTTTCAAAAAAAAAAAAAGGTTAAAACATGCTGGTACTTTTAACAGGGTGTACTGGAGAAAATGGCAAAAGGCATGAGGTGGTGTAACCCTGTCTTCCTGTGACGCCATGTTTAACTCAACACATTTACTGCTTCATTGTGCCAAATAAAGTTTTTGCTTTTTTTCAGTTGACAGATGAGCTTGCTCCTCCAAAACCACCACTTCCAGAAGGTGAGGTTCCCCCACCCAGACCACCACCACCTGAAGAAAAGGATGAAGAGTTCCCAGAACAGAAAGCAGGAGAAGCTATTAATCAACCCATGATGATGGCTGCTAGGCAGTTGCATGATGAAGCCCGGAAATGGTCTAGTAAGGTAAGAAGTGGTGCTAGAAGAGTTTGGTTTTTTGTGGTTTTTTTGTTGTGTCACTGCATGGTCCAAAGTCAGTTGTCTCAAAACCAGAAAACCTTTTGTAGACAAATTAGTAAAAACACTGCAGTAGGAGGAATCAGAAACTTTTACAAGTTTGCAGTCAGATTGTGTCAACTGTTGTGATATTTGGAATTACTCTAATGCTTTATTGGCATACTTCTAGAAACACAAATATGCTTTGTATGCTAAGCTGTTTTGTGGTCCATCATGCTGATACTGTCTAGAGAGCTATTATTTCTAGGTTGCTAGGCAAGCTGATTGCTATCACAGAATGCTAAGGATTGGAAGGGATCTTTGGAGGTCCTCTAGTCCAATCCCCTTGCAGAGTTTGCCCAGATGAGGTTGCACAGGAATGTGTCTGGGTGGGTTTTGAATGTCTTCAGAGAAGAACACTCCACAATCTCTCTGGGCAGCCTGTTCCAGTGCTCTGTTGCCCTCAGAGGAAATTTTTCAGTTTAAGTTCAAGTGAAGTCTCATCTGTTCTAGTTTGCCCCTTGTCCTATTACTAGGCACCAATGGGAAGAGCCCAGGCCCATCCTCTTGACCTTTGCCCTTTAGATATTTGTAAACATTGATTCCCTCTCAGTCATCTTCTCCAGCCTCAAGAGCCCCAGGTCTCTCAGCCTCTCCTCAAAAGAGATACTCCAATCTCCTGATCATCCTTGTAGCCTATTGCACTGTCCAGTAGCTCCCCTTCTCTCTTGAACTGGGGAGCCCAGAATTGGAAACAGTCCTCCAGTGTGGTATCAGTAGGTTAGATTGGAGGGGCAAGAGAACTTCCCTTGACCTACTGGTCACACGGTTCTTAATGGACGCCAGGATACCATTGGCCTTCTTGGCCACAAGACCACATGGCTGGCTTGTGATTAATTTGTTGCCCACCAGGACTCCCAGGTCCTTCACCACAGAGCTGCTTTCCAAGAGGTCAGCCCCTAACCTGTGCTGAGGCATGGGGTTATTCCAGCTGCAGAACTCTAACACTTGCCCTGGTTGAACTTTTTGAGGTTTGCCTCTACTTGCCTCTCCTGCCTCTCTAGACCTTGCTGAATGGCATCACAGCCTTCTGGTGTGTCAGCCACTTCTCCCACCAGTAAGCTTTGTGAGATTACACTCGGTCCCTGGAGGTCATTAATGGAGATGCTGAGCACTATTTTAGTGACTTTTCGAAGTCTGAATGGATGTTACAGAATTCACCTGCAGGAGTTGTGAATTGGTCTGTCTTAAGTCTGAAAAGAGCTGCAAGTTTGCAGTTACTTCTCTGATCATATAAGTACCAGATTAATTGCATGCAGATGGCCTGGTCTGACTGTTTTGTAGTAAGGCTTGTTACTGAATCCAAAGTCCTTTTATTTCCTTACCATTTCAGTGTCATGACAAAGCAGCATGAATTTGTCAGTCCTCGAAGTGCTTATGTACCTTTTTCCCCTCCACCACCTAAAAAACTGTACCTTTGCTCTGCCAGCAACTGAGTAGGAACTTCTGAGATTTAGGCTTCTACAGGTGTAAACCAAAGGCCAGAGTTTGTGGTGGTTTTGGTTTTTTTTTTTGATCTCCTCTACTTTTTCTCCACCAAATATCAGCTTCCTAAAAGTATTTTGACTTTTGAATCCCTAAATAGGTAACTTAATAATCCATAGTAGTTATTAATAAAGTGCTTTACTACATGGATATGAAATGACCTATAGGTCATTGAATCGTGCAACTATTACAATGTTTATCAAAGCCAAGCAGCAGACTTTAAAAAGTCCTTGCTGATTATGAAAGATCTCTAAGCTTAGTGTCTTGAGATCACAAAACACTGTTTTCATTGAAGTTTCTTTAGAGTATCACAGTATCACCAGGGTTGGAAGAGACCTCAAAGATCATCAAGTCCAACCCATCACCACAGACCTCAAGATTAGACCATGGCACCAAGTGCCACGTCCAAACCTGCCTTGAACACCTCCAGGGACGGTGACTCCACCACCTCCCTGGGCAGCCCATTCCAGCAGTCAATGACTCTCTCAGGCAAGAACTTTCTCCTCACCTCCAGCCTAAACTTCCCCTGGCACAGCTTCAGACTGTGTCCTCTTGTTCTGCTGCTGGTTGCCTGAGAGAAGAAGGTAACCTCCTCCTGGCTACAACCACCCTTCAGGTAGTTGTAGACAGCAAGAAGGTCCCCCCTGAGCCTCCTCTTCTCCAGGCTAACCAATCCCAGCTCCCTCAGCCTCTCTCCATAGGGCTGTGCTCGAGGCTTCTCCCCAGCCTCGTTGCCCTTCTCTGGACACACTCAAGCACCTCAATGTCCTTCTTCAATTGAGGGGCCCAGAACTGGACACAGGACTCAAGGTGTGGCCTAAGCAGTGCAGAGTCCAGGGGGAGAATGAGCTCCCTGCTCCTGCTGGCCACACTATTCCTGATGCAGGCCAGGATACCATTGGCCTTTTTGGCCACCTGGGCACACTGCTGGCCCTATGAAAGGCCATCAAACCAATAAGCTGGCCTGGCATGTGTCCTTCTCATTCTTTTTAAGCAGTCTCATATCGGCAATAAGAGTACAGTTACTCTGACAGCATATTCAGGGGCAAGAAAACTTAAAAACATTTTCCTGGTCTCTGAAACCACCTGTTTAGGGTTTGAGGAGCATGGGTTAGACCTGGAAAGGCAGAAATAAAAGGTCTTGCTTGTACTAAAGCACAACAGACTGAGTCTGAACTGTCTTCTGCTTCCCCCACCCCAGTTATGTTGTTATACTGGCACTTTATCATGTGTTATGCATACATAGAGAGTGAACATGTATTTAATATTTCAAAACTTTTCTAATATTCTCAATTCTTAAATTTAAGATTTAAAAATAGATTTATTTTTTTTCTTTACAAAAAACTCCACTGAGTGGGCTTACATATTCCATTTTTCTTATGGAGCACAAATTGAACGCTGTCTGCTGTTTTAGCTTTACCTGCCTTTCCTCTTTAGCTGGATACATCAGAGAATGAGGCAATCAATTTTCAATCAAGATTTAAATATAATGAGTGGTTTTTTTATAGAGTTGATTTGGCAGTGTACAGAAGTTATAAATGCCTTGCAAAACTTTGTTGTCTTTTTGTTGGTGTAGATGACGTGGTGTGGTTTTTGCCCTCTAAAAGGTCCTATATGAAGTGGAACACAGTTGAAGGTGTGCATAGTTTTTGGTGAAGGGCAGCTTGAGTTCTGTCACACTTGAGTTGTTAGTAAATTGGTAGAATAATTTTGCCTGGAAATAATGCTGCGTAAATGCCTGTATTGTTACACCACTTACCTTTCCTTTGTCTTTAACACTTTGAACTTTGTATTTTTTTCAAGGAAATGGGCACAACAATGTGGCAAAACAGTATCATATAGGTGTCATAATACTCTTACTCATTCTCTTTCAGTCTTTAACAACTGTAATACAACATTGTGGATGCTCCCTCCCTGGATGTGTTCAAGGCCAGATTGGAGGAGGCCTTGAGTAACCTGTACTAGTGGGAGGTGTCCCTGCCTATGGCAGGGGATTGGAACTAGATGATCCTTGAGGTCCCTTCCAACCTTACCATTCTATGATTCTATGATTCATAACATTCAGTGTAATTTCTTTTTTTCATAACTTGGTTTTGTTTCCTCTCATGTTATCTGAAGTACCTCCACATTCACTTCTACAGGGTCTCCCATCTGTTTCTTTCTGTTTCCTCACTCTACAGCAAGCAGTGTCAGTGGTTTTTCTATGATCCTTCTATTTCTTCTTATGTGTATGTGAATGGGCTTCTATCTCACAACTCCCACAGTTGTCAGCTGCTTCACCTGCTTCTGTGCAGTCAAAATGGCTTTCATTGAAACAGAACTCATTCATTTCATCACTGTCTTGCAAAAAAAAAATTGTTCTGCAAGTCAGCCTGCGCTTGCTGTAAGCTCAGGTGAATGTTGCTACATCTTTGAATTGTAACTTCTTAATATTTTGGTTCACAGGTGGAATGTTTGTTTCTTTCCGCTAATCTTTTATTCCTTCCCATCCTTCCTTTGACCTGATCCTGGAGCTGGCTTGTCAGATCCTGAAAGACCAACAGGATGTTATGGTCACTAAAACAGGCTCAGTTCATGCTCTTCTACCAAATTCTGCTTCTTGTACTAACTGTCCCCTGTTTCTCCACCCTTGCTGCCACCTGCAAAGCCTGATGTGACTGTGATTAATGAAGCGGCTGAGGCTGGTGTAGATATAGATGAGGAGGATGATGCAGATGTTGAATTCACTCTCCCCTATGACTTTGAAGATGATTACGAGCCTGAGCTGCTGTTAATGCCAACCAATCAGCCCGTTAACCAGCCCATTCTGGCTGCTGCTCAGTCTTTACATCGGGAAGCAACCAAGTGGTCCAGTAAGGTACTCCTGAGTCTCCCCGGGACCGATCCGTGTGCATCCAGCCATTTGGAACGCTGACACATTTGCATCACTCTTGAACCCTGCTGGGGCCTGCCATTCTGAATGAATAAGTACTTGTGTCTGCACTTGATTTTAAAGACTGAGATTGGCTTCACAGGATTTGCTAGATCTGTTTGTCAGTGCTGATTGAAGCTTGATTTGGGTCACTTATTAATCTTCAAAGACTTCCTCTCCCTTTGTGTCTGCCTGTTCTCTCTTACGGCAGTTGTAGTAGGAGTTATCTTCCCTCCTGCCACGTTCTTTTGAGATACCTGGGAAGCCATGGTTTATGGTTTCTTTAATGACTTCCCCACAGAGCAGAGTATAACAGCATTCAAGAAGTCATTTAAGGTGGCTATTGTTGTTTGCCTCCATCGGTGCCATCAATTAACATACCTCCCGGTGAGGAATGGCTTTGTATGGCAGTGTTTATCAAAGGGGATTGACTGCTGGCTCCCGCTTGGCTGTACTGCAACTGTTACAGAGAATTCCTCTATGAAGAAGCTGCACTGAATGCTGTTAGCTGCTCATTGAGATTGTGCTGATGTGAAACTAGTGGAAATCTTAATATGAGGTTCAGACATTCACAAGAAGCCTGTCTCCTCTGTCTAAGCACAAATGTTTGCAAGACTGGTCACTTGTTACAGCATGCTGCAAAACCAAGATTGGTGCCTTATAACAAACAAAGTGCAGGGTTTGTCTGTACGGTTTGTGTGCGCACATTTTTAAGTACATCTACTAAGCCAATTTAACAAAAAGGGCTTTAAAAATGTTCTTCTTTCCAGATTCTGATGCTTGGGTAATTTCTTCTTCCTCCTCCTATATGAAAACATGGAAATACCTTGTGTTACATCGTTTGCATCCTAACTGGTTATGCTAGCAAACTGTGTAGTTAATAGGTCGTGCTAATTAATAGTTCAGCTTTTTGTGTCACCTCTCTCTGGAAAAATATCTGAGAGATCTCCTTGAATTTGGTAGTAGTGAGTCACAGAGGTGTGTGCACAGCAACAGAGAACATGTTTGCAAAGTTAGGTTCTCACTCTGTAGTCTTTGCTCTGAATTTCATTGTGGCCTTACACCAAGGAAAAGGTGTCATGCTAATACTAAAACTCACTCTGCTAATACCTCATCCACGCAACAGGAATGTTTCATGGCACCAAGTAGTTCACTTTTGTCTAACAACTTTGAGTGTAAGAGTGAATCTAAATACACTAACAGACTACTAACAATTGATTGCCTGGATCTGCTTTTTTGTTGCACTAGGTTTCTCTCTGGAACGGCATATTAAGGGAAGTTCTGCTTTGGTCACACTTCATTCACCTTGCTCAAATATTTCTCCAAAGTGTTACTGTGACTGTCCTTTTGATGCACGAGAAATGCAGATTTTAATGTAAGAAACAGCAGTAGATTATCTTTGGAAATACCATTGCTTCCAGGAGAGAGAAGAATTTGTTTGAAAAGGGGAGATCTTTGTCAAAAAAGGCTTATTTTCAAGGAATAATGGCTTCTCTTCCACTTACTCTCTGGCATTGTAGCAGCATAACTGGGGCTTACACCTTCAGTTTCAGATGCCACTGAATTTTATACTCAACTGTCGTGACTGTATTGTTGAACTTAATTAGTGCTATTTGGTTTACCAAGCGATTTAGCACACTTAGTAATTAACAGAAAACCTTTTCTTGGAAAACCTGGAATTTCAAATGCTGATAACATGCTTTGTCTTAAAACCTAGCCAGCAGAGCAGTAATTCCATGGATAAACTAACGCTTTACCACTTCTATTCCAGTTTTGAAGTAAAAGTTTTCCCTGAGTATTAGGAAGAAAGACATTAGAAACCTCACCAGTACAGATTTTCCCTGTTCCTTGAAGTCTCTTTTGTGTTCACAAATGATTCTTCCGTCCTTAACTTCTTGAAAGGGTTGCTACCAAAACGTAGACTGACGTTGTCATGGCTTCTGTGAAGCTTCTGTCCCGGCACAAATACTAACTCAGGTTGTTCTCTTCAGGGTAACGATATCATTGCTGCTGCTAAACGGATGGCACTGCTGATGGCAGAGATGTCGCGCCTGGTGAGAGGAGGTAGTGGAAACAAGCGCGCTCTTATTCAGTGTGCAAAGGACATTGCCAAGGCATCAGACGAAGTCACTCGACTAGCCAAAGAGGTGGCAAAGCAGTGCACTGACAAGCGCATTAGAACAAACCTCTTGCAGGTAATGATTTAATCTGTAATAAATACTGGAGTGGTTTCTTTGTGGGTGGGTTGGTGGTGTGGTTTTCATGCAACTGAAGAATGGTTACGGTTGGAAGGAACTTTGAGGATCGTCTAGTTCTGACCACCTTGCCATGGGCAGGGACACTCTGCTAGATCAGGTTGTCCAGAGCTGCATCCAACCTGGCCTTAAAAACATCCAAGCATGAGGCTTCCACCACCTCCCGGGGCAAGCTGTTGGGCTGGCTGTAGGGGGCAACTTGCTGTAGTGTCACACCATCCTTATATTGAAGAACTTCTTATTAACATCTTTATCTTTCCTCTCTCTTTTATTGTGAGCGAGCACAGGAGTTGTGGCCATAAGTTTATGCATATCTTTCCTTGGCTTAAAAAGTGTTGTCAAGTTCTATGTGTGTTTTTGGATCCCATAGCCATATATTCTGTAAAGGTTAATTTGTTTACAGGTGAGAGGAAGATGCTGGTGTCCAAAGAGGTTTTGAGAAAATGTTGTGTGGAAAAACACTGATCTGTCCTAAGCCTGCATGTTGTTGTATTTCTTCTGCTTGATCCTTTGTATCAATTAGTAGCAGAAATGTGACACTCCATAGTGTGTTAGTCTCAGCCAAATGTGAGTTATCCCATTGCTTACCAAGCAGGCCCTTTAAGGCTTCTCTGAAGTGAAGGAAAAATGCTGTCACCATACCACAAATTCCCAAAGCAAGATTCAGGTATCCTGCCAACCTTTGTCAGAAAGTCTTGAAGGTTGTAAGAGTTATGCTAATAGAAAAACAAAATCAAGAAGCTGCATCTGAAAAACCCAATAGCTGCTGATGTATTGGTTGAGTTTACAACGTGAAGTGTGTTGGTGTGTTTTTATCTACCTCCCTTAGGTCTGTGAGCGAATCCCAACCATCAGTACGCAACTGAAAATTCTCTCCACTGTCAAAGCTACCATGCTGGGCAGAACCAATATCAGCGATGAAGAGTCAGAACAGGTAAGAAATATAAAAATGGATGGTAATGGGGAATTGTCCATCAGTTTTATGCAGAAAAATATACAGTCTGAAATATCAGATGTCTTCTGGGAACTCCATGTTTGGAAGCTTGCTTCAGCTGCTCATCTAGTGAAGATCATTTTAGTCTAGCACCTTCGTTTCTGGTTCAAAAGCCAATAGAGGAGTTCAGTAGAGGAGGATCAATCCTTCCCAGGCAAAAAAGTGCCTCTTGAGTTTTTATATGAACCATTTGTTAATTTCTTTGATTAACAAGCAATAAATAGTGAAATGGTGCTAGAGATGGAACTCGCTCTTACACAGGCCGCTGCTCGGACTTCAGAGTAGCACTGCCCTCTGGTGGGTTGAGTTGAACGTTTAGAGCATCTTCAATGCTTGTCTCACAATTCTGTTAGCTTCAACATCACAGAATGCTAGGGCTTGGAAAAGACTTTGTTGGAATCCTCTAGTTTTGCTTGAGAGAATTTTTCTACTTTGAGACATTAAGCCTTAAGACCTCCTGCACAATGAATTCTTATACTACTGTCCCAAACGTGGTTATTTATTAATACACTGAAAATTTTTCTTTTTCTTGACAGGCAACAGAGATGTTGGTTCATAATGCCCAGAATCTCATGCAGTCTGTGAAGGAAACTGTGCGAGAAGCTGAAGCAGCATCCATTAAGATTAGAACAGATGCTGGATTCACTCTTCGGTGGGTCAGAAAGACCCCATGGTATCAGTAAACACCTGCCACAAAAGTATTGTTTTGTGCAACATTAAATGCCTTGTTTTGGAAACAGAAGAGCTATATTAACAGCAGAAGGTGCTGTATTCAGGAGCTTAAGATGAGCTTATGTTAATGCCCCATTCTAAGGGTATGAGTTTGTAAGAGAATGCATTTCAAATGTCTTCAGAACGTATTTGATACCAAACACCTCAAGCCGATTCCGACAGTAGACAGTTCTTACCCTTTTCTGTTATCTTTTTGAGGTTCTCTTCATGAATTCTGTACTCCCAGAAGCACATTTCATTTATGCACTGTATACTGCAGAACTTTCTATGTGATACAAAACATGGACCTCACTTTAACCTTGTGTTGAGAGTCTGGGACACTATAGGTTAGTTGGCAGTTGGTTAGGGACAGTCATGGATACAGTAACATTCAACTTTTCATGATGGGTGGTGTGGGATTTGTTTAAGGTGGGGAGGAGGGCAGCAGAACAGTTGCAAACTAAGGATCAAAATCCCATGTCCAAAAAGATGATACTGGCTTTTGTTTTTTGCCTGGCAACACTACTTCAACCAAAACTGGAGCTGTCTTTTGTGACCCTCGTGTCGCCCTGTAGGTAGCCATTCCAGAACTCTTGTACTGTACTGAAATACTTTGCAGTGAATGTTAGTAACACAGTGTTGACAGCTTGAGCCTTGTCTGCAGACCTGAAATCATGGAACTCTTCCAGTCTTGCTCAATTGAGTAATGAACTAAGATGAAAAATCCTGGTTCTCTTAAGCTAGCTGCATGTCCAAGACTAGAAAATGTCACGTGCTGGCTCTTTGCTTTTGAAAATCAATTGAGAGCACACAATTTTTCTTTCCTGCCTCTTCCTTTCATTTCCAGCCCCTCAAGGTGGAAATTAGAGTGATTTTCAATTAAAAAAAAAAGACCTTTTGCCTCACTGCCCATGTTTCCAACAATGCAAAAGCCTTTTGGAACCCAAGGACTTCAGGGACTGCAAACCTCTTAATAGGTAGTCTGATGGCTACCAGCAAGTAGTTGTTCCTAATGCTAAACATACCAGGACGTTTTTTACTGGTTTTGCAATTTGGAGTTTGAAGTTTCAAAATCTGTTTACTAGAACCTGACATTATTTGAATGAAGTGTTACAGTAGCTTGAAAAAAAACCCACAACAATACCACAATTAATGCCCCCTCCCCAAATAATAACAACAGAATGAAATGCCTCCTTGTTAGTACAATAGAATTGGAATGCTTTTATTCTTCTATAGCTGCTGAATGTGCCTTCATATGTATGTGTGCTTATATACACGCCTTCATTGATTTGCTGCCATAGTCTCTTGGTGTTTGACAGAATTCCTGTTTTAGAATGAAGCTCTGTACACCTGCAAGGAACACTTGCAGGCTTCTGCTGATATCAGCACTGACCTCGTGAGGCTCTCTTAATTTGCTGTTTTGTTGCATGTTCAAACCACTCTTTAACAGAAGTGCCCTTGTTTGAAAAACTGCTCCATCTTAACAGCTTGAGAGAAGAGACACAGTGTAGTCAACCGTCTTTTACCTAGCTGCAATACTTGGACTTTACCCCCTCCTCCCCTGCACCCCTTCATTGCACTGTTATGTAAAAAGGGAAGTTGAACTGATTGTAAGACAGCTGCCTCAAACTGACCTTACAGGAGAAAGCGTGTGTTCATCTTTAATTCACTCACTGTGTCTGGCTGTTCAGGAAATATGTGGTACTTGCCATCTTCCCTTCACCTTCTCTTCCCCTAACTGCCTGCTGCATCAGGAAGAGGAAAGAAAGGGTACCAGAGCCTTAACCTGAATGTCTTGCATTTGGTTGGTTTGTAACAGATCTTTAACATAATTGTAATGTAGTAACTTCTATTTAATAGTAAACAACACTGAATAGGTAGGGGTTATTTTAGGGAATTTTTATGAATAGTCTTCCTTATATTACTTTTCAATGCTCCTCACACCACTTCCTTCCCAATTCATTTTTGCTTTGGTTTGGTTTTTTGAGTTTTGTGTTTTTTAGCATCACTGTTTAGTTGCTTGATTGATACTAATGCAATATTACTAATGCCTCTAATACATAATTGTATGCCAAAGATCATTTTTTTGTTTTGAGGAATGTTTGCAGGAGAGCTATGAATTATGGTTGCCTTTGATACTCTTCCAGAATGTTTACTGTAAGTTCTCAGCTGTTTTTATAGATGCTAAGTTACTTGTCCACCTTATGCAATTGCTTTTTCAAAAGCTATTGGTCTTCAGACCTAAATGCAGCAAAAGTTTGAAAAATGCCATGAATGTCACTTAGAAATGTTTTACCACTCTAAAACTTTTTGTTTATAAAAGCAATGTATTGTGTAGTCCAATGTTTTCAGCCTTTCTTTGGTTCTGTTAAAAATAAAAATGTATTTGTACAAATACCAGCCTGTGAGTGTTACTGAGAGCAGAGCAGTGACTGCCTGCATACCAATGCATGCAGCATGGGCAATAAACAGGAACAGTTAATCTGCATATGGTGAAGGGGTTTGGTCCGGTGGCAATTACTGAGACATGGTGAGACATCTCACATGACTAGGATGTGGTCAGCAAGCTGAGGTGGTGGAGCTGCTCTTCACAGAGGCCTTGAGCACAGCCCTATGAAGAGAGGCTGAGGGAGCTGGGATTGGTTAGCCTGGAGAAGAGGAGGCTCAGGGGAGACCTTCTTGCTGTCTACAACTACCTGAAGGGTGGTTGTAGCCAGGAGGAGGTTGCTTTCTTCTCTCAGGCAAGCAGCACCAGAACAAGAGGACACAGTCTCAAGCTGTGCCAGGGGAAGTTTAGGCTGGAGGTGAGGAGAAAGTTGTTGCCTGAGAGAGTCATTGACTACTGGAATGGGCTGCCCAGGGAGGTGGTGGAGTCAGCGTCCCTGGAGGTGTTCAAGGCAGTTTTGGAAGTGGCACTTGGTGCCATGGTCTGGTCTTGAGGTCTGTGGTATTGGGTTGGACTTGATGATCTTTGAGGTCTCTTCCAACCTTGGTGATACTGTGATGCTGTGAGCATTCAGAATGTACTGAATTCTGTCCAAGTGTGGATGAAGAGTAAGCTGAGAGTGTTTGGGTGCAAATGGAGGGGCAGGCTGGCATGGGTGATACTGTCGTGGGTGTCTATTACAGGCCAACTGATCAGGATAAGGACGCTGTTAACAGCTTTTACAGGCAGCAGATAGCAACCTTGCAGTTAGAGGCCCTGCTTCTCAAGGGAAGATTTTAGGCACCCAGGTATTTGCTGGAAGGTCTGCTCAGCCAATCTTCACAGGCCAGGAGGTTTCTCCAGTGCATCAATATCCTCTTGATGCATGTGGTGGATATGCCAACGAGGCATGGAGCACTGCTGGATCTTATACTACAAGGAGGGGCAGGTTGATGTGGTGAAGGCTGAGGGTAGCATTGGCTGCAGTGACCAGAAATGGGTGGTGGAGTTCAGGATCTTGTGTGGTAGGAACAGGACAGCAAATAGAATTGCTATCTTGGACTGCATCAGTCAACTTTGGCCTTTTCAAGCCATTGCCAGGGGAAACCCCATGGGACAGGGAACAAGCAAGTTAAGCGGCCCAAGGTAGATGGTTAACATTAAAGGACCATTTCCTCCATGCTCACTATCAGAGCATCTCAATCAAAAAAGGGATCCAGGAGACCCATATGATTAAATGGGAACTGCTGAGCAAACTCAAGTGGAACAAGAGAGTCTACAGCTTGTGGAAGGAGGGGCTGGCCACTGGGGAGGAATATAAGACTGCTGTCAGAGGATGCAGGGAGGCAGCTAGAAAAACTAAGGCCTCCTTGGAACTAAACCTCACAAGGACAACAGAAAGGCCTTCTTCAAATACACAGCAGACAAAACTAATGCTAGAAGCAATGTAGGCCCAGGTAGGTGCTGTAGTGATAGAGTATGAAAAGAAGGCAGAGCTTCTGCATGTTTTGTCTCTGTCTGCACTACTGGAGACTGTCCATAGGAGTCCCAGACTCCTGAGGCCCTAAAGCAAGACAGGATAAAGGAGCAGTTTGCCTCAGTTCATGAGGACTGGTTTAGGGATCAATTAAGCAATCTGGAGATCCATAAATCCACAGGTCCTCATGGGATGCACTAAGGGGTGCTGAGGGAGCTGGTGGAAATCCTTGCTAGGCCACTCTCCATCATCCCTGGCAAGCTGGGGAGAACAGGAGAGGTGCCTGAGGACTGGAAGAAAGCGAATGCCACTCCAATCTTTAAAAAAGGCAGGAAGGAAGACTCAGGTTAATTACAGAGCAGTCAGCCGCATCTCTATCCCTGGAAAGGTGGTGGAGCAACTTATCCTTGGCACTGTCTCTAGGCATACCAAGAATAAGAGGGGGGGACAATGAGCACAGTTTTACCAAGGGGAAGTCATGTTTAACCAACCTGATATGTGATTGTGTCCTCATAAAAGGTTGGCTAGATGATGGTAGAGCAGTGGATGTGGTTTATCTTGATTTCAAGAAAGCATTTGGCACTGTCTCCCACAGGACCTCTGCAGCTAAACTGAGGAAGTGTGGTCTGGATGACCAGGTAGCGAGCTGGGCACCTGATGGGTACTCTGGAGAATGAATTGGCTCACAGAGATGAGTTTATGCTGGTGTATAAAGCGTAGATGAGTCAGCTTTGCACCATCGCTGCTCTATCTTTGGAAGGTTATAACATAGGCACTACTTGTTCTCCATTAAAAACAAACCAAAACTAAAGAGCAAAGGGAGCTTAGCTGCTCTGCTCCTAAATGCCCTTTCTAAACTTGACAGAGCTGCACAATGCTCAAGTTCAGTAAAGATGCAACAGTCATACTGTGTGCAGTTCTGGAACCCTCAGCACAGGAAGGACATGGAAGTGTTGGAGTGGGTCCAGAGGAGGCCACAAAGATGATCAGAGGGCTGCAGCAGCTCTGCTATGAGGACAGGCTGAGAGAGTTGGGGCTGTGCAGCCTGGAGAAGAGAAGGCTTTGAGGGGACCTGATAGTAGCCTTCCAGTGTCTGAAGGGGGCTACAGGAAGGCTGGGGAGGGACAATTTACAAGGTCCTGCAATGACAGGACAAGGGGCAATGGGTTTAAACTGGCAGAGGGGAGATTTAGACTGGATGTTAGGAGGAAGTTCTTTCCAGTGAGGGTGGTGAGGCACTGGAACAGGTTGCCCAGGGAGGTTGTGGTTGCTCCCTGCCTGGAGGTGTTCAAGGCCTGGTTGGATGAGGCCTTGAGTGAGCTGTCCTAGTGTGAGGTGTCCCTGCCTATGGCAGGGGGTTGGAACTAGCTGATCCTTGAGGTCCCTTCCAGCCTTACCATTCTATGAGTCTATTTGTGTATCAGATGTGTCCTGCCTAAGAGCACTGTGAATGGTTTAGAGCACCAGGAACATTTCACAGGTGTATTTGCAGCAGAGTTCCCTTTATTTCGAAACGTTGAAGCACACAACTGTTACAGACACTTGACGCTTCTATTGTGCTACCTAAAAAGCTACACTCCCACCTACACGTGGCACAAATCTGGTGGCATCCACTTGGAAAGAGTGGAAAAATCTAAGTCAAAGCAAAGGCTTCACATAAAAAATATCTTACTCTCTGCAACTGTATTCTTTAAAAAAAGAGATGGCAATGATTGGATTGAATGGAAGAAAGTGGATTACTGGAGCAACACTCACCTCCCGGATTGAATGCAGAATGTTTTGTTCTATCAGCTCATCTGCAGATGGCACAAATGAAAGCTGATTAAGGCAAATGCTTCTTAAGAAAGGCCATTTCTTGTAAACAAGGACTTTTTTTTTTTTTTTTTTTTTTTTTCACCACAAGCTCTTTCTCAGGAGCAATGCTTGCTATGTCCCAGTCCCCCATGGGACCCCTGCCCCTCTGACTTTGCTATCTATTTCTGAAGGGATTACATGGTGCTTTGTGGAATGCCGGTTTGCTGTGGGCTGTGAGGATAGCTGAGCTTTCTTTGCAGGCAGCTGCAGCAGCAAAACATGTCACCACAAGACCTTTCCAGTGGCCTGTCTGACCTTCATAATGTGCTTGGTCTCTGGGCTTTGGTATCTGACTGGCAGTGTAGTCTTTGTGACAGTGTGATTTCTGTGGGTCACCTATATCAAACTATTCACTAACACAATAATCCAGTAAAAAAAGAGTGAAGGTGTATTAGAAAAAAAAGTACCCTATTTTAAAGCCAGATTAAGAAAAAAACTAAGCTATGCTTTCATTTTAAAAGCTTCTGTGCACAAATGATTTGATCCCAAATGAATCAATCAATTGGCACCTAATCAATAGCAACATAAGTCACTAAGCAGTCAAGTTTTGTTTTTTTTTTTTAAAGGGGAATCTCCTCTTGGTGTAGAGCATCTTCTCATGTCCTGACTTGAAATTTTCCTGCTTTTGTTATATATTTGACCCCTTTAAAAGGCTTGTATTTTTCTCCATACATGTCTAGGCGATTCACTTTCAGCCCTGAAAAGGACAAAAATACAAAGTTAAAAGCAGAATGCCAGCAACCACATCAGTCTGTTCAGAAATCCTGTTTTCTTGAAGCATGTAAAGATTATGTAGCAAGCTGATTTTTTCCTTCCTTTCACAAGTTCATCTGCTCTGAAATAGCTGAAGGGAGCATTTTTGTCACCTCATGATGGCTGCCCTGGCAGGGTAACAACTCGTTTCATTTATACTCAGACAACATCCTCCTCCCAAGGGATGAAGTACTGAACAAATGAAGTTCATCTTCTCCAGCTCTCATTTCCAACGTTGTAGATGAAGCAAAGGGCAAGATTTAGAATTTTTTTTTTCACTCTAAAACAGTATTCCAAAGATCATCAATCTTTCTGTTATTAATGATGAGGCCTTGAGTGAGCTGTGCTAGTGGGAGGTGTCCCTGCCTATGGCAGGGGGTTGGAACTAGATGATCCTTGAGGTCCCTTCCAACCATACCATTCTATGATTCTATGATTAACTGAGGAGTGCTAATAGCTATTAATAATCTAATTTTATGGTTGTCTCCCATTTTCTCACAGGTACATTATTTCTGACATCCAGATAGATTTTGCTAGATCTACACTAGTGGACTGCAAGTTTCAGAGGAAAATGGAAGATTCTGGTTTTAGACAAGTGCTAACTTATGGACTCAGCAGTCCAGGAAGCAAAAGGACTATAGCCTGGTATCTGTCTAGAAAGGTACTACATATATTACCACCACTTCTCATTTATTGCTTTAAATCCTCCTCCTCCTCCTTTGCAAATAAGAGTCTTTGATCTGTTAGGGTCTTAATCCTGCAAATCTTGCTTGCAGAAGCAATTTACAGGTGGACAGCTCATGTGATGTAAGTCTGCAGGTGGAGGGCTTGTTTGCTTTAAATTTACTCTTGCACTTACCCTGCAGACTTCACTCTGATTTTTCTTGCAGATTGTTTTGAAGATGCAAAACTAATCAGCTCCAGGAGGAAAGAATAAGAGGAAAGGTATTCTTTAAAATCAATGGAGTGTCTAAAAAACTGTGCCAAGCAAGCAAGCAGAATGATAAAACATCACTCTTCACTGGAAAGATAAATTTGCAGGCTTAATGAACATGTCAACAAAATAAAATCTCAGAGTCTTGAGCAAACCAATTGGGAATTCACACTTCCCAGCAAAGAAGTATTCCAGTAACTGTCAGATCTGGGTAAAGCAGGCTTCACTGTTCTGGACCAAGCTGACATCAGACCAGTATCTCAAATTAAAAGATCAACAGTTTCCCACTTCATGTCTTACTGCTCTTCATTCTGTCAACACCAATTTGATGTAACACCCATCTACTCACCTGAAATTGCAAGCTGTTGTATCTTAAACTGGATATTTAAACTTGGATTCTCCTCTGGCTTGGGGGCTCCAGACTGCAGGTTCACTATGCCCTTCAGGTTTGGTAGCTTTTGAGGGGTAATTTTGCCAACGTCCCAGGTTAATACCTTGTCAGGAAAGAGAGAATAGTAGCATCAGCTTTCTAGGAAACCACCTAGGAGTTCAAGCTCATGTCTAGCTTTCTTTTTTCCAGCATGGGTACAGAAAGTAGCCTGGCAGCCCTGAGAATTATCCCATTGGCTAGAAGGTGGCATGTTTAGGGCTCCTTTCTTTTGCCCTGTCAGCACTCCTAGGTTGGTCTGTGCACTTAACAGACCTCGACCCCTTAGCAATAGTCATTGTTCCTCTTGTCAGACTGGGTCAGTTAGATCCATGAAGCAAGGAGAGTAACCAGCACAAAGGTCATAGGAATGTAAACATGAGAATGAGAAGGGCAGTAGCAAGGCATTGATGCAAAGAGATGCTCAAGCTAGAGGAACTTTTCTAAGGGCCATTTGTTTCCCACTGATTCTTCCACTTGAAAGAAGATACATACTGGCCCTTTATTCACCCACGAGATGGGCTTTTTCTTACTGCAAACTGGAAAGTATTGATAAATGCAGACAAGCCCCAGTTCTCCCCACTTCTACACACTTTTGAGTTATTATCTAGCAGTTGATAAAACCCCAGTATACTTTAATTCTGCAGAGTGGAAACGAGACTTCAAATGGTTTTGTTAGTGTTTTTGGTTAAAAAATCAAGGTCTTTTGAGACACTGGAAAAGGTTGCTTAGGGAGGTCATGGATACCCCCCTTCCTGAAGGTGTTCAAGGTGATATTGAATGAGGCCTTAAGTAACCTGGTCTAATGGAAGGTGTCCCTGCTCATGGCAGGGGAGTTAGAAATATCCTCAAGATCCCTTCCAACCTAAACCATTTTATGAATCTATGAATCTGTTCAAAAAGGAACAGCATTGTTCCTTGGAAAGCTTTCACTTACAATTCAAATTAAAAAAGTTAGAGCCAGCAGAACAGTTTGGTTCAGTCTGCATTTCAGTAAAACTGTTACTGTGTATTAAAAAGCTCAGGAGCTTTAGGAAATTGAGGTGTCAATCCCCAACTCAGAGGCAAGAAAGTCACCAGCAGAAAGTCACTCATCGAGTCAGTCACCAGTAAATTTGCAGCTGACACCAAGCTGGTGGCTGATGTTGCTGGGTTGGAGGGCAGAAGGGCTCTGCAGCAGGACCTCGACTGCCTGCACAGA
>VWZE01017630.1:2580-13877 GCA_013396675.1 Eubucco bourcierii
ACGAGGGGCAATGACTTCAAGTTAGACAAATGCACATTTAGATTGGATGTTAGACACAGGTTCTTTACTATGAGGGTGGTGGACCACTGGAACAGGTTGCCTGATGAGGTGGTTAGGGCCCCATCACTGAAGAGACTCAAGGTGAAGCTCAACAGGGCTCTCGGTAGCCTGATTCAGTTGAGGATGTCCCTGCTGACTGCAGATGAGGTGTTGGACTAAATGACCACTAGAGGTTCCTTCCAACCCAGACCATTCTGTGATTTTACCCATGAGATCCATCATCCCAGCATGAGTATAAAAGCACTCCCAGACTGAATGTAGTGATCCCTGCTTTGCCTGCTCGCACACACAAACATGCCACGGGCACAGCTGACACACTTTTAGAAGTATTACTAGTTACCACTTATGAATGTCTGCCCAGACTTCCATCCCCCACAACATATTGCCAAGAGCAAACATCATAAATGGCCCCATAAGGTATTCCACCTACTTCCAGTGCTTGTTTCTCTCTAGCACAGGATTGCTGCTACAGCTTCCTTTCCACTGGCTGGGAAGTTCTGCACTTAATAGCAGCCTTTGGTGGTGGTGTTGATCTTTAGCTAGAAAGCCTGCAACAGGTTAAGTAGTCAAGGACAGCCATCAAGTTAGGTTTATAGATAAAAAGTACAAAGTGGAGAAGACAGAGTGGTGGTTTATCCACAGCCTATTATTCATCTCCAATGCAGGGAACTGTGACAGCATCTGGCCTACAGGATTTAGTGCTCTAGAAGGCAGAGTTAAATTCCTTTTACAGGAAGAGACATTCCCAGGACAGCTCTCCTCTAAGAATTAGGAACAGCAGGACATTTTTTTCAGAATAGAGGGATTTTTTGCAGAACATTGCCATCACCACCAACTTTATTGAAACCTCACTTTCAGTTAGCTTTTTTATTTTCTCCCAGGTGCATTCAGCAGCTTCACTGGAGGTAAGAAGTTTGTGGGTTTTTTTTTTTTCATGCAGTGTGGGTAGGAACGTATGTGGGAACTGCAATTTAGTCACTTTAAACCATATGAAGCTGAAGCTTGAAAGGAAAAATAATAATAAATGGTTTAGATTGTCAGGCTCAGTGCATTTCTCAATCAATTAAAGGTTATTTTAGCATCAGGGCAGTTTATTTTTAAAAAGTTCTCCTGGCACTTTGATGCTTTCATGTTACTGTGTAGCTAGAAAGATCTAGTTGAGAACAAATTGCTCCTCATAAAGCATTTTTTTGTTTGTGTCAAATGACAATAAGATCTGCATGAGCAAACTGCAGCAACGAAATGTCTTGTGGCAGAGTAAGGCTCTGGACCTGGGTGAAAGAAGATGAAAAATCTGAGACTCAAACACATTAAATACGTGGTTGTTCTGGCTCAGGGCCCACAAACACATTCTTCAATGCATCTAACTTTCAATTGTGATTCAGTGTGTTGAGACATTAAACAACAAAAAGTCACCATTTAACATATTCAATATCAGATAGTTGCTTTTTTTTTTTTCAGAATGAGATTAAAATGAAATATTGCATCTGCATTTTGGATCTTCTTTTCGTGACATTACCTTGGGTTTCCACTTCACAGCTGTGGATGACACAGAAACAGTTAAATCAGTATTCCTCTTTTGCAATCCATGAGGCACTTAAGAAAATGAACCACAGTGCCAAATTCACACTGAAAGTTTCACATCTATATGATGGGGAAAGCTCTTCCCTGACGCGATCACGAAAATCATGAATAGTACTGTTTGTGGCTCCTTGCAGTTAATAGGAGTAGCAGGCAAACAAGAACAATGCTGAGTTCAGCTCCACTAGAATCACAGACAAAAGATATGCTTAATAAAACAGGCAATAACCACACTAAATTCTCCAATTTTTTAACTGTGACAAAGCATTCACATGGGATATATGCTATACTGATGCATACTGTCATCATAAAACAATTAAACTTTTGGTCTAAGTTTTTAATAGACAAGGATATTAAAAGAAAGAGCATATGAAGAGTGACTCGTACCACTTCTTAATTTACAGCTTTCTAGCTTCTCACTTTCTCTTGCTTTTCCTGCTTCAGGTCTGGAGCCATACCCACAAGACATTGCCCTAGGTTTCTTCATTCCACTTTTCCCATCTGGGAAGGCACATAATATCATACACAAAGCAACGGTGATCCTAAGGCCTTTCACACTATGGGATGCTCATCAATTTCCCTCTGACCGCTCATGTTCAGGTGTTATTCCTTCACCTTGGATACAGCTACAGGTTTGTCTTGGAAATCCAATTAAGTTTAAACATACAGCACCCATCTGTGCTGGGCAAAGTGAGGACAAACCCTTGCCCTCAGCATGGCTCCTTCTTGCTGATGAAGCAGAGGAATTGGCTATCACTGCAAAAATCAGCGCTTTCAAGATAAGCGCTGTGCTGTATCAAATGATCTCAGGATTTCTATCTTGTTCTTAGCCACACAGCTGATAAATCCCTGCAAACTCCACACAGAGCAGAGCTTGACTTTGAGAACTACATTCATAGCTAAGTTCACTAGCTGCTACCTGGAACCAGTACATTATCTTCCCATGGAACATGCAGGGAAGCTGCTAACACCTCATTCACGATTGTAGCCCTTCCCCACTACCCCATCAAGGAATTTCTGTGCTCCAACACTTACACATTCTTGTAAAAGCATTATTTTCCCAGCAGCTAGTGAAAAGTCACAGAGCTACAAAAAGTTACAGTTCAATAATCATCCAAAGTGACTACAAACATCAGCTCCAAGTGTTTCATAATACCCCATTAGTTTTAATTAGTTATTAATATTAAAAGTAAGAGAATCAATTTTAAAAATCATTAACTAACCCCTAGTTTGCTAGTTTTCCTTTTCTTTCTTAACATAAACCCCTAAACTTTCTCCCAGTAGGCCAAAAGCCAGGCTTGTCTCTCATCCTAGAGAAGACAACAGCCCTATCATTTACTAATTAGAAGGACATTTAGGTTCAAGTCTATGTGTCATCAGGTTTCCTTCACACCTTCAGGCAAGTGCTACACCACAGCCCTGAGATCTCCAAGATGAACTGAGAAGGCAAAATTACACTTCTACAAAAGCATGGCTGCTTCCAGCACTTGACCTGTGATTTCTGGATGGTGCACTGCAGTAATTTCTCACCTACTCAACTCACCTTACACTCCATATGCCCTGCAGATGAGTATCTTCATCCTCCAGAGCATCTGCTCTCTCATTTCTGAACTAGCAATCATGGCATTTTTTTGACCTTGCAGATGTGTTATTGTAGAAGAAGCAAGGGCAACTGTACAAAGCTTTCCACTTACAGTGTAAGGCAAAAAGATTTGTTTGCCTTTTAATGCATGACTTCATCAGGCTGAGGACTGTAAAGCAGTCTACCTGACTGAGCACAGGATTTGATTCTCTAAGCATGGCCATCTCGAACAACTTGATGTGCTCCAGGATCATCTGATTAAGGCAACTATCACACACGGCTCATGTGAAACAGGAAATCTAGTCATGAACAGCACTAAACATAGATGTACCTGACTCCCACCATAAAAGGATGTGACCACAGCCTACTGAAACCCTCCATGCAGTAAGCTGAGATTCAGTCAATACACTCCACTGAGTCTAGTCATTCTTTTCATCCTAAAGTAAATTTCTAAGCTATGTCAGATGAATCACATCCTAAAAATGCATATGTCTTTTCTGACTGTAATGGGAGCTTGGCATGACCAGTTCCGTTGCAGGTATCTGCATGCTGGATGCCTAAATGCTGGTGAGAGAGCTGCAGGAAAACAAGTTGAAATGAATGCCAAGTCGTTAACATAAGGAAATGAGCTATGAATGTTTCCCCCCTAACAGTTAATCCACTAAAGGGTACCTGTATTAATTCAGGTGAAACGGTCACAGAGGTTCCTATCTCCTATAGCCACCTGCCACTGAACAGGGACAAAGCTAGAGAATTTCACCTACAGTTCCAGTAATATTCTGATCCTTTTTTTCTCTCTTATAGCTACAGTAGACAATCATCATCAGATGAATAAAACATACTTTCATGCAAATGAAACAACATGTGCCAGCTTTGCTGCTGGCATTCTGTCCACATGACTAGCACTCCCCTTTGCTAACCCTTCTTCCCACTTGTATTATTAACTCTCCTCTCACTGATAAAAGGGAGAAAAGTTAAGTCTGGGAATCACAATATTTCTTCTCCTCTCCAGCAGCATTTAAAAATCATCTGGCATCACATTTCCACACAACATACAAAAATCAGATATTTTAAAATACCATTTATTCTAAGACTAGAAGAATTTAAAAATCAACACAAATAATTTAAAACTATTAAATGGAAATGCCCAGTTACATAGCATGTAGCTTTTGGAAATCCCTGCCACATGATCCTGCTAAGACTTAAATGATGATTCAGGCAAAGGCTGAGAGCACTGAAAGCTTCACAGATTGTGTACTTAAACCCCTAGAATCACTGTGTGAGCCACTTCAAACTTCCTCAGTTAGGCTGTCCTGTAATCATGTCAGGAAAACGAGAGATAGCAACAGTCCCTGGATGGAATCTGAGAGTGAAATCAGGGAAGGTAATGGCTGTTAAGAAAATTTGGCCTGGGTTTTAGATGTATCTCACTCTTCGGTCATCTCACTTGGCTGCAGACTAAATACCACCTGCTATAGCACTAACAAATACAGCTTATTGGGGCTGGAGTTCCTGGTGCACTACTTAATTTGCTATAAAAATTTCAGAAGAAGGAATTAAAATACCTTCAGAAGAAGTCTTTGCTTGTTGCACCATCTGAATGTAAGCAGAGAAACCCTCAAACAACAAGAAGCTAACAAATGCCAGAGTTGTGCCAGGGGCGTATTTGGCCATGCAGTTTTCATTTGCACATCCCCCATAAAGTTGAATCATCAAGCAAATTCTGCTTAATCAGAACCTAAGCTAGTACGTGCTTAAATTAATGGGAGGCAATTTTGATTTCCAAGGAATAAAGTAGAATCAAAATCACTTTATTATTAGCTCAGATTCTTTTTTTCTGGTTGCTGTTCTCACAGGAAAATCAAGTGCACAAATGGTTTTAGCCTAACCCTTTACCATCAGTAATAGAGATCCTTAACCCAGCCCCTAGCCAAGCAACCACAAGCTCTTTTAAAGCCCTAGGGCATGCTTACAGCAGTCCTGAGAAGCATCCAATATTGCATTAGACCAACAGGCAGAATAGCTCTTTCAAGAGCTCTTTTTCCCTATTTGTTATCAAGATGCATAAAAAAGGCATTAACTAATTGTTTTAATTGCACTATTTGTAGTATTTCTCATGGGATGTGGACTGCAGCTGCCTCAGCTTGATCCCATCTGGAAACAGGGCAGAAAATCATTATAAAATATCTTTTCCCTAGGGTGGACAGGACTTCCAGCTGCAGCTGCCTTTATGGAGGTAGGGGAGTGACTTTAAACAGGTGTATTGCAAGTAAATGCTTCCTGGTTTGAAACTATCTAATGGACTCCAGCAGAAAAACTTCAGCTCCACAGGATCAAAACCAGCTGTACTCTTTTATATATTTATATANCACATGATCATTTAAAGGAATAAATACCTTTATGGAGCTGATGCCTTAGAAAGGCATTTATTATGGCTTTCCAGCAAGAAGTGTATTCATTTCTGATTGCAAAAGACAGCAATTTTTTTGAACAGTTGTGTTCTTGCATGCAAAGTACTATCTGCAACAAGATTAAGATCACTTATGAAAAATATGCTGTTAGGAACAGAGTGAAGGAAGACACCCCCACAGAAACCTGATTAATCAAGTACAATTGGCAGCAAGCGCGGAAAAAGAGACTGTGCTCTTTAGGAGACATTTTTAAGTGTAGGTGAATTTTTGCTTGGCTCCAAGTGACATCATCATGTTTTTCCTATTCCCACTCCTGTTCTGGACCATCACAAAGGCTCTGTTGGTACCATAAACCCCACACGTCCAGACACATTTATTTGGGATCCATCCTACAGATGCTTGGTGGCAAGTCGGGTGAAAGGTAATGGAGATCCTGAGTTTGCAGATGACACTAAGCTTAGTGATGCAGTCAATAGGCTAAAGTCATGTTGTCCAGAGGGACCTGAACAAACTGGAGAAGTGGGCCCAGATGAACTTTGTGAGATCCAACAAGGCCAAGTGCAAGGGACTGTATCAATGCCAGAACAATCTTCATTATCAGTATAGGCTGGGATGTGACAGAGAACAGCCCTGCAGAAAAGAGCTTGGGGGTACTGGTGGACAGAAAGTTGGACGTGAGTAAACAATGTGTACTTCCACCCCTGAAGACCAATCACATCCTGCACTGCATCGAAAGAAGCACAGCCAGTAGACTGAGAAAGAAGATTCTGCTACTCTCCTCTTCTCTGGTAAGACCTGGTCCATCTCTGGGGCCTTCAACACCAGAAGGATATGGACTGAATGAGTAAGATCCAGTGGAGGGCCACAAACGTGATCAGAGTACCAGAGCACCTCCGCTATGAAGACAGTTTGGGAGAGTTGGGGTTGTTCAGCCTGGAGAAGAGAAGGTCATGGGGAGACCTTACAGTGGCCTCCCAGTAACTGAAAGGGGCCTGCAACAAAGCTGAGTCGGGACTTTTTTGCAAATGCTTGTAGTGATAGGGCACGGGGCAATGGTTTTAAATTAGAGAAAGGGTAGATTTAAATTGTACATTTGGAAGAAGTTCTTTACTATCAGGGTGGTGGAACACTGCAACAGGTGGCTTATGGAGGTGGTGGAGGCATCAACCCTGAAAATATTCAAGGTCATGCTTGACAGGGCTCTGTGCAACCCATCTAATTGCTGATGTGTCTGCTTACTGCAGGAGGGGCTCGACTAGATGACCTCTAGTGGTCCCTTCCAACATAGTGCATTCTATGACTCTTTAACTCCACTGGTTCCAAGCAGACTATTGCTGCTAAAAATCTCTATTTCTCCCAAAAGAATCCTGCCCATGTTAAAAAAGATGATCTATGCTGATAGAACAGGCACTGAACTGAGTATAAGGCATTCTCAGGAGCTGGTCAGGTCATATTCTCCAGGGGATCCATAATATCCTAACATCCTGAACATGCTTCTAGAAACATTTTTGTTCCAAACTCTTTCGGAATGGGCTAGATGGTAAAAAGTTTCCCCACCTCACAGCTGGAAATTGATAGTCAGAAATGGGCATCATTCCTTCTCCAAGTCTGATGTTGGAGAGTTAACTGCTTTTCCCCCTGTTGTTTTAGCTCTTTTTCTGAATATATAACAGATGTGCTCAGAGTCCAGAAAAAGAGCTCTGGGAAACATTTCTGTTTTTTCACTAAACAAATTCTGACAAGTCGAACATCCAATGTACAACAGCTCCCTTCCCCTCTCTGACCTCTGCCTCCCAGCCTGGAGAGGCTGTCAAAGGCCTTTTCTCCTCCCCTCACAATGTCTGTGTCCCCAGCCTGGTTTTGCACTGTGTTACTGCCTGTGTGCAACCCTTGGGCAACACAGCATCTCCTGACTCTGAAAGAGACTAAAATATATTCATTTTGGGTAGAGAAAGAGTTTTCTTTGATTCTCTGACAATTGCACAGTCTCTTAATGAAAGTGTAGCATCTGGTCTAACAGGCCCTAATTAAAAGGAAAAGCAAAAAATACCACTCTCTCAAATATTTCCAACTAGCTGTTCCAGATTATATTATTTTGTGGAGACGTTCATGGTGTGCCAGGACAGAATGGTATTTTTAATGGCTGGAGGATGAAGTTGCAGTATTACTGTAACCTGGCCTAAGCTGTTATTCAGAGCAAACCTCTCCCGCTGCTAGCCACCTGTCTTTGCTGTTGGACTGTATACAAAGGTAGGTACACACATGTGTCACGACTATTAGAGAGGAATTCCAGTTTAGAATAAATCCAGAAGAACAAAAGGTTACTTGTCTCATGGATCAGTGTCCAAGTCCAGCATACAAGTACTTCCATAAAACAGGAGAAGGGGGGTATGAGCAGGGAAGCTGGGCAGAAGGGTTGAGAACATACTCTTTTGGCAGCTATGCAGGCTTTTGTCAGCTGAAAGTGTTTGCAAAGTGATGTTCATAAAGCGACTTGTGGCATTCTCAAGCAAGCCCTGCTGAAATCTTTAGACAACATTGTATGGTGCCTCTCTTCAAGTAGGCAGGAGGATAAAGAGATGTGTCACACAAGTGGCCAGGACAAAAAGCCCAAGAGCCATATACAGATGGGGGATTTTAACTGCAGAAGAACTAGTGTTTCACTGTGTAACCTTGGGAGAGGTGCTTGGCCTCAATTTGCCTTAACTGGAAAGTTGGCAGGGAGAGATGTGTGGGGGCTCAGGCCTGACAGCATGACACTGTGGCTGTGCTGGATGTTGGGTAGCTGCTCATGGGCAATTATGTACAAAATCACAACAGTGATGCTAGAAAGCTCCAGGCAATCTTCACCAGATTTCACTGGCCATTAATTCAGCAGAAGGCTGCTAACGGCATTTGATTGCTTTCTTCGTGCTACTGCCATTTAAGGCCTGTCTGAAGAACACTGAAGGACACAAACTCTTTTGCATTTTACAATGTGAGATTCAGGCAAAACAAGAACTGCATTTCAGAGAATGAGCTCTCAAAATGACAATAGTGTAACAAAATGTGATTTTTATTAAGTTTCCAGCTACAAACTGAAAAGGAATCCATACTTCAAAAGTATCTCCAAAGATAAATGAAATACCACCTAATGGGAGTGGATGAAGAATTCATCCATGACACTTCAATTCCTATAATCCTTTAGAGTAACACACTGATAGTGATCCCTACTCATTGCACAACTATACTGCACTGCAGCTCCTGCTTGTCTACCTGGCATTACTGCATGTGAAGAGCTGCACACAAGCCACCAGGGTGTTAAGGAGGGGTTGAATCTGGGTTATAAATGAATTGTAACAAGGCTGATAAAAATATCTAATATTTTTATTAAATAAAGAAAATTTCCCCAACTTATTTACAATTCACACACAGATTCTAATATGGGGTCAGTAAAACTACCTTTGCAGAATGTATATATATTTAATCAAATTAGTTTAAATGATTTTAAGAGATGTTTAGAAAAATGTGAACAGCTAGAGAGTCCTGCAGCACAAACTGCCGCCTTAAGACTAAACAAACTTTCACAAACTTCAGAAAGAGAATTTACTTGCTGATTAGAGCTTCAGTATTAATAACTCCAAAGTATGGATGAAAACTTAAAATGACAAAAAATAGTCCCTGCTGCGTGGTGGCCTTCCATGTGGTGGTGATGCAGTGTGGTTTTGCTGCTTGCGTAGCTCCAGTGGGGCACACTGACTGAGGAGACCCACGGACACGAGGCAAACCTTCTGTGGCTCTCAGTAGTTTATCAGAGTGGTCAACCCCNGGCTCTCAGTAGTTTATCAGAGTGGTCAACCCCTGGGCGAAGCAGGATCCCGATTTCTGGGTTGGAGCAGTCTGATCGGCTGCGAGGCTCAGCAAAGGGCTCGGCTCTCGATCTAGAGCAGCAGGCTGGCAAGTCCCGGAGTTGCAGAAATTGCCACAGGGCTGTTTCTTGGGCTTGGCCAGCATCAAATGGACTGGGGCCGGGCTGAGCTCAGACAGGCAGCTGTACTCCAGTGTGGGGCAAGCCCTGCAGTCCCCTGGTTCCGCACGACAGACAGACGGGGTCAGGTCTGCTGTTTGTGGGGAATAGCCAAGTACCCCACTACGTGATGCCGAGCAATGCCAACAGGTGGCAGGCAAAATAATAACCATAGAAGCAAACAAAGTCAGTTGGTTTGGGGTTTTTTTTTTTAAGAGTTTTGACCAGGTGCTTTGACCAATAGCAACAGACAAAAAACATTCCTGGAACCAATCCTAAGTCACCTCACTAAAAAAGGGAGATGCACAAGCCCAGTACCGTGACCTTTGTTTACCAGAAACAAAGCAGGGTGTATGGTGACTCCAAATATGGAGTCTCTATGGCAGACTGGAAGGCGCCAAGGCTTTTGTCTGCTTTCCCGTTTCTTCCACCCAGGAAGAAGGGGAGAAGGAAGGCAGGGGGGTAAGATGAGTATTAAGGTATAATTTAGGCCTTCCACCACACAGGGGTTCACAACACGCCAGTGTGCAGCAAAGATTTTCAGCAAGGGTCAGAGAGGGATGCACCAGCACAGAAGACGAGATAGCCATCCTTACTAATACACTCTGGAATGGCATTGGCTTTCTTGGCCACAAGAGCACACTGCTGGTAATGGTCAACTTCCTCTCCAACAGGTCACTTTCCAACTTATACTGATCCCTGGGGTTGTTCTTTCCCAGGTGCAACACTTGCTCTTGCAAGACACTTGCTCTTGACGAATTTCATTGAGTTTCACCCTGCCCAATCCTGCAGCCTGTCTAAGTCTCAATAAATGGCAGCACAGTCTTCCAGTGTGTCACCCAGTTTGGTGTCAACAGCAAACTTGCTGACAGTGCACTCCGTGCTCTCATTCAGGTCACTGATGAATATATTGAACAGAACTGGTCCCAGTACTAGTGGGACTCCGCTAGTTACAGGCCTCTAACAAGACTGTTTCATTGACCACAGCTCTCTGCCTTCTTTCCTTCAACCAACTCCAAATCCATCTCACTACCTGATCATCCAGACCACACTGCCTCAGTTTAGCCAGAAAGATGCTGTAGGAGACAGGGACAAATGCTTTCCTGAAATCAAGATAAACCACATCCACTGCTCTACCATCTATCCATGTGGTTACATCCTCGTAAAAGGATGTCAGGTTGGTAACATGACTTCCTCTTGGGCATGTCAAACTTCCAGAGTTCAGACACTAAGACTGTTTTACCTGTGGGTCTCTACTCTCTTTACTGCAAATAATCAAAACTGAACTTTGTGTGCATATTATACAGAAAGAGAAAGAAAATCCACCCTGTCATACAAGAAGTGGCAAATAAAGCAACTGCTAATGTCCAGTCTTGATAGCACTAATTACAAATGCACCTAATTAAAGATATATACTGTGCTTTTCCTGAACTGATTTTTTTTTTTAATTACTAAATCCAGTTTCCCTTCTGGAAGAAAAGCTCTTGCTGTAGGTGTGATCGGAACATGTGTGTAGTATGGAAAAAGTAAAATAAATTTGTTAGTTCCCTCATGACAGATATCCAGAAGGGCTGTTCAGTGGCCTCCTGCTACATCCACAGATGAAAATGGGTTTATCCAGACCTCCTGCAAATGGTAGAGGAACCCACAAGAAAAG
>VWZE01017634.1:0-36632 GCA_013396675.1 Eubucco bourcierii
AAAATTCTTTGAAAGTTTTTTAGCACATTGCATTTTCCTTCAAAATCCCTGTACACATTTAATTACAATTGGGGTTTTTTTAAGAGTAGACAACAAAACCCCAATAACAACAAGCACAAACTCCCCAAAACACCCTCAGTGACAACTACTTAGCTCTTTGAGGCTGTTGTTCTTATGCTTTCCTGTGATGCTAATGTCAACAGTCTACAAGACAGTGACAAGGTTGTATTTTTGACATTCCACTATCCAGGCTGCAGTACAAGAGCTTTCTACTACCTTCAGATATTTTTTGCCTTTCCTCTACTTCTGTCCTTCTTTTTCATTATTACACAGAAATATATGAGCAGATGGTCTGCTAAACTCAAGACAAATTTAAAAACCATAGCTTGTACAGTTACAGCCCATGTGTTAGAAAAATAGAACTTACAACTGTCCTTGACTTCAGTGCTATTTTATTCTAACATTTGAAACATCCTGGACAGACTTTTTTCCATTAAAAAGTCATAGAACAATTTGCTCATTAAAAAAAAAAAAAAAAAATTTTAAAAAAAAAAAGAACAAAACAAAAACAACACATCAACAACCAAATGGAAAATATCCCACAGCAATTAGACTTGATTTCCCAGTGCACTAAATTAGACAAGATTCATATGTAAGCACACTAATTTTTTGCTTTTCTAGCATCTAAAAAATAGCTTTGGAGGGGTATTTTCAAGATAGAACAATATATTGCTCCCAGTTATCACCTATAGTGTTGGCAATTATGAAAAATTAATGACATCTCATTATTTTCACTCCTTCCTCCAAGGTCAATCATTAACTCAGTTTCTTTTCAAGAGATTTCAAAACAGTCTCTGAAAATCCAAGACTTTTCTTTACAGCTCTGTTTCCTCCTTTTTTATATTGTGCTGTTTTGCCAAGTTAGGCGAATGTGACAAGTTCTAAATTTTATGTCCTTCAGGAACTTGCCAGCAAAGAGAAATACAAAATATCTCTTATTTTGCACTGTTAATAATATTTTACATTGCTTGCATCACAGTGAAACAATCCCATCACAGATTACTTAGTTCAGATACCAGAGCGCATAAATTCTTTTAATACCACCAATTTAATACAGCTGAGAGTGTAATTAAGACCTTTATAGATACTTCCTTTTCCTAGGTTTTGACAGATCTTTCCCTTAAGAAAGAGCTGGAAAAAATGTTTTCCTAAGTATATCACCACAGCTTCGTGGTGTTCTATAGGAGTACACTTAGCTTCAACATGCTTTATGTATGTATTGCCTATCCTTCACACTAAGGGTCAATTTTTTAATCTATTTTTGTGTTACACCAAGAATCAGAAAGGAACAATTTTGACATCTAGAAAAAAAAAAAAAAAAGGTAGAATATTGACATCTGCATAAGGTAGAATTGTTGCAAAATACAGACACTCTGATTTTATTTCAGAGTACAAAATAGGTGTACGAAAACAAGCCTCTAGATTCCAGCAATGAAACCCTATAAAAGCCCACTTTCTTCTTTCTGCCATTCATTTAAGTTTTACTGCACCAAAGAAAAATTAGGTTTCCATTTGTAAACAAGCATGGAAAAGCACATGACAGGAGTGTGGGTCTTACTTTTTTGTTACCATTGTTGCAGAATTATTAGAAAGAACTTCTACAGGGAGAGTAAATGAGAGTTTGAATTCACATTAGAAGGGGGAAAAAAAAAAAAAGATAATATCTTTAAATCATCATTTGGTTTTCTACAAATTCCATCTTTTTTATATGGCATTTGACACAGCATCCCTATCATGCTAAAAAACTAATATAAATCATCACCCAAAACATATCTACAGATCCCTTAACACCACAAACATCACTTTACATAAAATGCTATACATAGCCATTAGTTGGTATCTGATAACAACCATTTGGCTGCACAGCTACTGCGAGAGTACATACTTAAGTGTGGAGAACATCTTGCTATTTTTGCATCACAAAATTCTCTAACACAATAAGAATATCAGTGCTTTAGCCATAATTGCATTTACTTCAATAGCAGATGTTCCATGGAAAATAAGCCTGAGTTTTCTTATTTTTTGGTTTTTAAGCATGCTCCTTCTGTATGCTGAGCAGAAATTCTGCCAATAGTAATTGTTTGCTACTATTCTATAAGTACCTAAACTGCAAAATACCTTAGAACTGCTATATAACTTTGAAAATTAAATTATTCATTTTGATAAAATTAGTTATGCATACTTACACAAAGCACTTCAGAGAAAATCTACTCATATCCTACTGTAGAGAAGAAACATGATGGAACCCTGATATTGCCTTAAACTGCCTTACTTTAAGATCTTAGTTAAGATACTTCTGACAAAGACCAAAAGTTAAAATAGATACATATGCACAAGTTCTTATTGGCAGTTGTGAAACTAAATGTAAATGAACATAAAATGAAAATATCCAGACCTCTATGTCTATGTTCCATTTATCAGGTGAGTTAAAAAGCTGCAGTTAATGCATACAATGACTGTAACAAGTGAATTACCAGACTTCAGAATGACATGCCTGAAGTTTGACTCAAGATTCTTCTACTATGGATTAAGTCTATTAAATAAGCCAAAAACATCAAGGTTTGCAGAAAAAGTAGAGTTCTTACATCAGAAGTCTATTGAACAGAAACTTGTGAAATAAGTTATCTCTGTCAGTATTTTAAATTATTAGTGAAAATGTTTCTCTCCTGTAACCTAATATCTGTCACAGTCTTTATCCTATTAGCTATTGCTCAATTTCAGCTTAAGGATAACAGAAACACTAGCAAATTGTGAAGTGTGCAGAAAAGCAAACATTATGCAAAGTAATCATACAAGACAAATAGACAAAGTTAATATGTATCAGATTTTGCATTTAATTTTACTGTGTTTACTTAAAACTACAGTGACAGAAATATGAATGTACAGAAATATTAAATGTCAGTGGGAAATGGAAGTTTTATATTTTCATGAGCTGAAATAGAAAGATATTCATTTTCCTTTGACGGAGAATGGGATTTATCAACCTCAAAAATACATGGTTATGTTTTGAAACTTAAGCTAGCACTTTTAACACCTAGAAGACAGGAAGAAAAAGAAGTTATTAGTATTTCTAGAGCCAGGAAGTCCACTCTGAAAAGACAGATTGAGTTCCCTGTTCCGTACATTACTTGGATTTTGAGGATGCTGTTTGCTTTTATATAAATAGTCATGCATCCACCATTCTCAAACTATTGACTTTGGATTGGAAGTTAGGAAATAACTAGAGTGCAGTGTAGTCAGACAGGTGTGATAGACAGACAAGGTTACTTGTGTTTTATACAGCTGCAACTGTAATAACAGCTGCTACTTATTCTGCACATCCATCCTAGCTACCCTCATAGTATAAAAGGCATGACCTATTGTTCCACGTATAAATGGAAGTGGTATCTCAAAATCCAGAGGACAGACAAGCTGATAAACTTTTTCAGTTGCTTGTCTTTGAGAGTTTCCCTCTAAGTGAATCCCAAGCAGTACGTCACACCTCTGGAAAGAAAAGTGCTGAATGTGTTGAGAGACATAGTAAAGCCTTACTCAGACAGACAGCCAAATTTTCGTAGTCTCTCAACAGAAGTAACAGTTCAGGCTAGGAGGGCTTCCATCTTCAGTTATAAAAGCTCTTCTGATATCCAAGTGCCATGTAATTTCTTTATGATGTGAATGTGTCTCAAATGGAATGCATGTTACACAATCTGATTAAATGTGGAATTCTAAAACTATGCTGGGTCAAAGTTTTAAGTACAACTTCATCAGGATAACCTCACGATGAAATACAGTAGACTACCAAAGTTGGGCAAAAGAGTATCACAGAAAAGCCTCAGTTGTTTCATCCTGATACTGGTTGATACTATTGCTAAAGTAATTACACTTTCAAAGTGGAAAAGGGGTGGGAGACAAAGGACCTCATATACATCAGACCTAGAATATTAAACTCAGATCTGCAAGAGGAGAAGTATTCTTGGGGAAGAATTCTTGCAGCTCTTTCATGAATCTGTGCCACTGCAACCTGAAGGTGCAGCAGTCCCTTGAAGAACTAGAAACACTAATGACTGCCAAGTTTGCAATAAGTAATTTTTACCTGCAGAGAAGATAGTTAAATAAATTTAGCTGTGACAATGGCAAAATAAGTATTCAGAGCACACAAAAACCCTGGAACAGCATACTCTCTTTGTAAATTCCTTCATGCTCTTACAGTAGTCTAAATTTTGCATTTGTTTGGTAAATAACTATCCAAAGAGCATGCTACTTAAGAGAATAGAGGTATAAAATGGATCTCTCCTGCAGAGACAGGAATCTGATTTAAGAGTTGAGCAAACATGGCCTCTAATGCCAGTTATGGAAATCCAAACGACACGCTGATGTAGATGTTGCTAGCTGAACTGCTGCTTTGGACACAATAATTGCAATGATAGGAATGCAGGTATTAATAAACCTAACCACTGACTCAGAAAACCATCCCTTAAAGATCTCTGACCAGTCATAGACCAAAGAACTCTTTGATACACTTGCTCACAATGAATTCACAGGTTGCAACTGGCAAATTAAATATACCGAGTTAGTACTTTTGCTTCCCTTCTGCTAAGGCTGCGAGTATGTTTTAAATAACTGGTAAGCATTTCACAAATATCCCAACATGATGATGTACCTACCAGTCCCAGACCCTTGTTGCTAACATTCATAATTACTCAGCCTAGATCCCCTTATTTACAGAGTTTATCACTGTCATATTGCCCAATGATTCTATCAAGAAGAGTCTATAGGAAATATCTAACAGTTTTAATTATTTAAAGCTACACAATGCTAAATGAAGTCTAAGATTCCTGTGAAGTTCAACCACCATAAATGCATACACTGGGAATACTCACCTTAGTAACAGCGTATTCATAATTTGTTTCCAAAAGGAATAAAGGAGAGAAAGGTTTTTTTACAAGTTTCTAACTTTTTTTTTTCCTTCAGACATAAAATGCATCCCCATTTTCTGGAAATTTAAGCCACTATTTTTAGACTTTACTGGAATGCAAATGATTGAGAAAAAAAAATGGCTAGTAAGTTAAACAACAAGTTTACATATGGCACCAGGTTTCCAACTACATGACAGACAAGAAACCCCTCCTGCTGAAGGGTTTGCTGGAAAGCAATTTTCAAAGTAGTACTGATTTGGAATTCTTCCAGAAGCTCTGTCTTGCCATCCTGAAGTCCATTATTGTTTTGATAAATTTTATCATCCCAGCTGGTGTTAAAATTCTCTTTTAGTTTTTTAAAGATAAGAAACATGCACAAGAGGGAGTATGTTTATCTGTTCCAAATCTTTGGGTAAGATTTCCTTTTTTCTGACCACTCATCCTGTGCCTTCATGATGCAGATGGGATGTAAGCACTGCCAAGACCTCTGTAAACACTCACAATGCTGTTGAGAGGCTGAGGGGTAACATTATATTGATAATGGTCTCTGAGATTGGTTATCAGCAGAAAATCTTTTGTCTGCCAGATGTACTTCTATGTGAAAATATGCCTTTTTCAAGATGAGAGTTGAAAAAGACCCTCTCTAAGCAAGTCAGGAATAATTGAGAACAAACTGATTCTTCTGACTGAAATGTGCAGGTGTTCAGTCCATCAGTGCTCTGAAACAGAACAACTTTTTTTTTGTGTGGAACAGTAATGCATCTGCAATAAAAATCTTTCCTCCAATGCTATGATGGTACACTTTGAAACAGAATACAAATTCTACTCTCTTTGTGAGAAAGCTCTCCTGAGAGAGTTCTACAAAAGAAAAAGTTGATTATGGCATGGATCAAAATCAGAAAAAAATTTTGTTCACCATTACATTATTTGTTCAAGTTATAAAAATCCCCACTAGCATCTTCCATATGAGGCAAAGAATGAATGCTACATCTTACAGAATTATCATAACGGGCATTCCCCATTGCAGTTCTTCATCAAAATGGGTATTTAATTGATAACAGCAAAGAAAACAACTTAGGAGTTAGTATATTGGGTGCTATCTGTCTGACATTTCCTCAATCACTTGTGAAAACATAAACAGTAAAAAAATTAATTATCATAAACTCTGTGATGTGAAAGCAGCTATATATGTGCTGCCTTTGGCTTCTTCACTGTGGTTATACATCACCATGCCATAACAAAGGCAAGAAAATCTTCAGAGTAAGCTAAGTATTGCAAGCCTATCTTGAAATGCACTGGGTCACATCAGCATAACTTGAGATATTCTCCAACATCCACCTTCCAGGTCCCAGGCACATATCATCGGTATGAGAGCACATATCATAGTGAAACTGCAATCCATTAAAAAGAGGAAGAAAGAGGAAGATGACCTCTTAATTTTCTTTTAGGGTTTTCTGTTTTCTTGGTTGTTTTGGGTTTTTTTTTCCCTATTAAAGTAACTTAGAACTCTTGACCAACACATCAGGACAAATATCCACAAATATCTTCAGACTGAATTCCTGATTTCACATTTTCTTTAGAAAGCTGCACTACACTTTATAGCCTCTTTGATTCTGAACTGGAGTCGGCTCTGCGAAACTGCCTTTCAGCAAATTTTAAATGCAGGTAGTCCTCCTCTTCATTCTAGCATTGTAAATGCGCGGTGACAAAGAACCAACAGGCAATCCTCTGTGGAAGCCAGGACCCAATCCTCATTCACGGCTGCCATCTAGTGACCACAGAAACCCTGCAGCCTTCACATTAATGCTCGGAACCCATCGTTACATACCAGCAGATGCTTAAGCCCCCTACTCCCTTCCCCCCGTCCCATCCACGCACCCTCTTATTTTTTGCATGCATGATAAATTGCAAACTGTGGAATGACTAAGTTTCTCATGTCTACAGACTGCTCCTGCTGCGGATCTTAGTAGTGGGCGGACTACTCACTGGATAAGGAATTGGCTGGATGGTCACATGCAGAGAGTGGTGATCAATGTGCACAATGTCCACCTGGTGACCAGTGACAAGTGGCGTCCCTCAGGTGTCAGTGCTGGGACCAGTGCTATTTAACATCTTTGTCAGTGACATGGACAGAGGAATGGAGTGCACCCTCAGCAAGTTTACAGATGACACCAAGCTGTGTAGCACAGTCGACTTGCTAGAGGGCAGGGATGCCATCCAGAGGGACCTGGACAGGCTGGAGAGGTGGGCCCAGGCCAACCTCATGAAATTCAACAAGGTCAAGTGTAAGGTCCTGCACAATCCCAAATCATCTGGGTCAGCACAATCCCAAGCACAACTCCAGGCTGGGTGGCAAATGGTTGAGAGCAGCCCTGGAGGTCTGGGATGATGAAAAAAATCAACACGAGCCTGCAGTGTGCACATGCAGCCCAGACAGCAACGAAGTGTGTGGCCAGCAGGGCAAGAGAGGGGATTCTGCCCCTTTACTCTGCTCTCGTCAGACCCCACCTGGAGTACTGTGTGCAGTTCTGGAACCCTCAGCACAGGAAGGACATGGAAGTGTTGGAGCGGGTCCAGANGTTCTGGAGACCCCAGCACAAGAAGGACATGGAACTGTTGGAGTGGGTCCAGAGGAGGGCCACGAAGATGATCAAAGGGCTGAAGCAGCTCTCCTATGGGGACAGGCTGAGAGAGTTGGGGCTCTGCAGCCTGGAGAAGAGAAGGTTTTAAGGGGACCCTGAAGTGGCCTTCCAGTGTCTGAAGGGGGCCTACAGGAAGGCTGGGGAGGGACTATTTACAAGGTCTTGCAATGACAGGACAAGGGGTAATGGGTTTAAACTGGTAGAGGGGAGATTTAGACTGGATGTTAGGAGGAAGTTCTTTCCAGTGAGGGTGGTGAGGCACTGGAACAGGTTGCCCAGGGAGGCTGTGGCTGCTCCCTCCCTGGAGGTGTCCAAAGCTAGGTTAGATGAGGCCTTGAGTGACCTGTTCTAGTGGGAGGTGTCCCTACCCATGGTGGGGTTTGGAACTGGATGATCTTTGAGGTCCCTTCCAACCTTGCCATTCTATGATTCATTCTATGATCCAATCTCACCTAAAGGTCTGGCTTAATGGGGCCCTGAGCAACCTGATCTAGTTGGGCATGTCCCTGCTTACTGGAGGGGTGGTGGACTTGATGCTCTTTAAAGGTCCCTTCCAAATCAATGCATTTTATGATTCTACGAAGGCCTCAGCAAATCATAAGACATTCAAGTGACAAGCATAATCTGAATTTCTATGACCTCCAATCCTGAATTAGTTTTACATACCTGAAAGTCTGTACCTTCACAACCCCCACATGGCATACCCATGAAAATGCACATCTGCAGAAGTCTAACTGTTCCAGAGGAAATGAAGTAAGGTGTATGCAAACAGAGAAGTGTTTAGGAATGTGTTGGGTATTAAGGAAATAGACAGCATTTGTTATAGTCTATTACATACTTTTATCAGTTTTCATTACAAATCTCCCTGTGTGGGAACTGCCTTGTTATGTACAGGGAGAAGAGATTAGATCTTTTAATTAATACTGTTCCCCATGCTGTACCATTTCACACAATGTTCTCTGGGACTATTCACATGAGCATGAGCACAGCTGTACTGAAATCTTCATAAAGTTTATCATGCTCCACTGCACTTCAAAATACCAGTGTTAGAGCTATTCAGGAGACACTTTCTTCCATCTTTGTTTCTTAACAAACTGTACAATTAGAGTCTGATCAATAGTTTACACAGGCACCTTGAACGAAAGATACGAAAGCAGAATCGCTAACAGAAAAAGTGAACCATAAAGTATTAATTACAAAGCTGTATGACAGCAGATGATAAATCCATTGCTAACTTTAAAAGCAAAGAACTTTGAAAAGCAAGAAAATCAGACAGAAATACGCCCTAATCTTGATCTATTGTTGTGGCTTTTTAAAATTAATCTTCTCCCCTTGACAAGAAGACATGTGAAAACAGAAAATACTGTTTATCCATGTCTTCAGTTTTCATAGCACAGTTCTTTCAGGAAAACATAAAATTCTTCTTTTCATGAGAATACTGCTACAATGGAATAGCATAATCATAATAGCTGTATGGTTATTTCTAACAGAAATGTTAATATGCACTGCTACATAACATGTCATTGGTTATTTGTTCATTCAACACAACGAAAATTACTAATCCTTCTACATTAGACACATCTATGACCTTAAAACACTGAAACAGGCTTTGGAAGTATGGTGGGAAAAAAATATGTCTTCTTTTTTGTTGGTACAAGCACTTCTTTTTTGAAGTATGGCACTTTAGCTCCCCTGCAAGTGGGAAATGTTGTCAACAACCAATGAAGAAGTATCATGTACAGCACTTTAAAAACAACCATAATCAAAACATTTGAAACATAACTTGACTTATTCTGCAGTTGACTACCACAGAAAATGCTTTACTTCATTACCAATTGTTTCTTGTCAAAAGCAATCCTGCAGAACACACTAATTTTTATGGATTATATTTTTTGCATATTATATAATTATGCAATTAAGAAATTCCACTTAATGAAGAGAAACCTGAACTCAGTTAAGCTTTGATTTTAAATTATCAGCAATCTTCACAAAGTTATGTGGCAAATAAGGGCACAAATTAATAACAACTTTCCCCCCACATTCTAGTGAACAATACACAGGATCTTGCTTAGCACTTAAGACCACTGCTTCAGTTAATAAACCTTGTAAAATTTCAGTTGATAATAAAAAAGCAGAACTTCAATTAACTCACTACGTTCAGGAACTTGCAGAAAAGATATCATTAATTTAAATTTCTCAAGTCCTTCTTGTAAAGATCATGTTAAGGACTACTTTTTCCAAAGTTTAATTTTGAGTCAAATAAAGAGTGAAAGAAAAACGCATTCCTTATCTCATGTCCATTGCTACAAATCTAAAACTTTAAATCCACATATTTTTGTAAATAAATTTATATTCAGAGATATAAATGTGTCAAGAGCCAAAGCTCATAAAAGCAGTGTGAATAAAGAAATGTACATATAGCTATGAATTATCTAGTAACAGATTAAAATAATGCATTCTGCACATGTGGATTTTAAGAATAGCATGGGAATCAAATTGACTTTAGAAAGAGGTCCCTTTACTAACCCCACTTGGAACGCTTTCACAAAAAATGCTTGTTGGAAGTGACTTAGGAATCAGATTGCCAGTAGAGCAGAGCAACAGCAGGGTAAGAATTTTGTTAATGGAAGAATACAGTAGCCAGAACTGTGACACACCACTAAGAATCTGTTTGCAATTACCAAGTACAGCAGTTAAGCTGAATAAGTTTTTTTTTTCTATGTCAATTATTAGACTATTTTTCTCCTTCTCACTGGAACTTGGACTATACTTCCAGTATTGTATCTAGGAGAGCAAGTAAACTGTGTATGTAAAAAGAATAAATTCAAGTAAATTGTGTAAAAAAAAGAGCAGTAAAGAACATACTGGATATATTTTATATACCTTCTGCATCTACAGAGTAGGAATACTACAGTTTTGTCATTCTACATTCCCCAAAAAATTCAACAATTCATTACAGTATATAATAGGGTATGGCACATGCAGTCCTTTCAGTAATTAGGGAAATATCTCTGATTCACACTTCTCTGGATCAAACATAATTTCTATTTCTCACTTCATTTCTGTCAACAAGAACTATGAGGTATTATTAAAAGGCCAGTAGGAATAACAAGGCTGGTGAGGGGCCTGGAGCACAGCCCTATGAGGAGAGGCTGAGGGAGCTGGGATTGTTTAGCCTGGGAAAGAGGAGGTTTGAGGGTGACCTCATTGCTGTCTACAACTACCTGAAAGGAGGTCGTAGCCAGGTGGGGGTTGGTCTCTTCTCCCAGGCAGCCAGCAACAGAATGAGGGGGGACAGTCTCAAGCTGTGCTGGGGGAGGTCTAGGCTGGATGTTAGGAGGAAGTTCTTCACAGAGAGAGTGATTGGCATTGGAATGGACTGCCCTGGGAGGCGGTAGAGTTGCTGTCCCAAAGGTGTTCAAAAAAAGACTGGATGGGGCACTTAGTGCCATGGTCTAGTTGATTGGCTAGGGCTGGGTGATAGGACTGGATGAGCTTGGAGGTCTCTTCCCACCTGGCTGATTCTACGAATCTATGATTCTATGAATACTCCACTCTTTCGTATGAACATGGAAGGAACAGGAAAGGGCTCAAACACCACAAATACACATAATAATAAGTAGTCTCCTGAGACCACCTACCTGCCTTAATCTTAGAAATGACAGTCACAAGAACACACAGAAACAGAAACTATTCTACATGTATTCATTATGCATACATGGCTATAAAAAGCCTGGGTGCATTTCGTTTGCTTTGCTAAGCTTTATGTTTTAGGGAGAAGAAAATAATCTGAAGAGCAGATTAAATACTTTTACACATGAGCATGTTTACATTACTTGTTGCTGAATAGAGATAAGCCAAGCAGGTGAAATCAGCTCTATTTACAGAAAAGCTACAGTGAAATTCTTTCCAACCACTGTAACTAAGCAGTTACCAAGCAATAATCACATCTGGAATCATTAATTCTTTCATTCCTTTCATTCTTAAATCACTCCATGAATCCCATTGACATCATTTGACTCACAAATATAGTTGACATATATTTGCTACAGTGAGATATTTATACTCATTATTAAATTTCACAATTGCAAATAAATATACTGAGAGCTCTATAATCATGTCAGACCATAAGGTTCAAGTTGTCAACAGAAAAAGATTACCTGCAATCCAGATTATGTCACAAACCAATGAATACATGCATGAAATTAGGCTGTGATCAGCTAACTAGTGATTAAATTCTAATTCCACTAGATCAAAGGCTGTATGTTCCTTCTGAAGAAAGGGGTCAGCAAGAAATTTACATATATTCACTAAATTAGAAATCTTGTTTAATTAGATGGCTTAATCTAACATTACACTTCTGCTTCAGCAAACTGAGTTTCAGGTGAAACTTTAGGAAGAGTTTACATGAGCTGTATTCTACTGCCTAGAATACAATTCCACTTTTATTATTGAGTTAGGTCATGTATATACAAAGGCAGAACTCATGTCACGCCTGTACAAGGAAAAGGTTCAGCAAATTAAAAGCTGCATTTCCTTCTTAGGGAGATGGGAAGCAGGGAAGTTTGGGGTTTTTCTTAAGGTGGCAAAACACATTTTCTTATTTCTGTTCTTTACATCCACACTAAGGAAAATATGTGTGCACATACAGCCTGTTCCAGTTCTCTGGAAGGCGAGTTCATAACAGAACAATACCTGGGGGTTTATAGTTCAGGTAAAGGTTATATGATTCCTAAGACAAAGGAATCTCAATTTAGCTAAACATATAATGTGCTGGAAATAGCAGTTTTAGCTTATGATTTAGAAGACTAGACCTGAAAATAACAGGGCTAACTCTACGCTGGCCTTGGAGCTATATAGCTATGAAGGATTTAGAACACCGAGTGTTCTTCAACTTACTATTTTACTAAACCTTTGTTTTGCTCTAGAATTCTAAGTCTCCTGAGATGATGCAAAAGGTAGTAAGTAAAAGAGATACCAGATCACAGCAACTTTAACAATAACTGAGATTATTGTTCTCAGTTTCTTCTTCCAATATTCTTCTGGAAATATTCATACAGTGGGGAAAGCATAGTTATAAAAAAATTCAACAGCAGCCTTTACTTAAATGGATGACGGAATCATTTTTCATACCCATTTTCCTTCTAGGGTCACAAAATAATATATATGGAATTAAAAAACATGCTTCTAATTCCTTATGCCCACTGGCTGAAGAACACCGATTTTAATTTGCAGTAAATCCACCTAACATGAACCTGTTACACTTGCTGAGGAGTATGGTCTTAAATTCTTTGTAATGTTTCTAATGTTTTGGGAAGACAGAATCTGCCATCACTAATTAATAGTATCTTATATTGGACTAATGATATAATATTGGATTTAAACATTGTTCAATGACTACTACCTCAGAGGAAACTGAAGAAACTTTCTAAATTCAATCAGTATAAAATGTAGACAGGAGTAGCAAACATGGACAGTGCAAGCAGATTAGCGGAATGTGATTTAACAACTCAGGATACAACTAAGAACCCATTTGACTGAAGCCTTAATTAATTTGAGTTCAACTTGAAACACATTCACCACTTCTTTATTATTTAATATATAAAGACTAGCTTAGAACCTGCATTAACACTATGTAATCAGATCTACACTTCTTTTATTACTAGAAAATAAGCTGGCATGATGTTCCAAGACTTTGAAAGACAGCAAATAATAGAAGGAAAATAGAAAGCAATAGTGTTTCGGAGTATTACATCTCCCCCTCAAGATAAAGCCTGTAACTCAATAGAAAGTTATCAGATGTTAAGGATGTACACTCTCGGCCACACCTGGAATTGAACTGATCCCCCTGACATTTCAAAATACACAAAATAACTGGCTGCTCTGCACTTGGCAGAAATGGTAATCTGACAAACTCTCCAGGTCCCCTTGGCTTAAAATAGGGTGCCTGCAAGGAGCACTGCCTGTACTGGAGATGTCACATCTAATGACAACACTTCCACTCCAAGCATTCAGTTGATCTTAATTTAACAACTGAAAACCCTCTTATCCAGGGCCTGCTCATCACACAACTATCAGCACTACCCTTTTGTTAAGCCTTTTCATTTCCAGCTGTCTTCCCCTTAAGGTGATTTGACTGTAGTTGCTTACAGCAGTTTCTAGTAGCTCGTGCTTTAAACAAAATTTGTTTAATATGTTATCAGATTCAAATACAGTCTTCTATTTAAAATTCAAGTATTTGAATAAAGGCACTCTTTTTACAGCTACTGCAGTTCCATTTGCATAGTGGACTGAAATGATTAAAAGTGGTCAGGAAATACACTTGGAACTCAGGCAGGTCCTTCCCCATTTCATTATTGATTTTCTGAGACTTGGGCAGTTTGCTGGTTTACCTTCATTTCCCTCATCTACAAAGGAGGAATTCTACAGTAAGAAAGCCACTGAGAGATAATTTCTTTACAATAAACTTTAAGGCATGCAGATATTATAGGCAACACAGATCACTGAATGGATCAGTGGTTTTGCTATATTTAGTTCCAGAACTTTAGTTTTAGAAGTCACATTCATGCTCTTCTGTGTATTATTTCCTCAAATTTGAGATGGCAGACCCCTGTGAGATGCAAGATGTAATCATTATTTATAACACAATAAAACTATATCTTAAATAATTTGGTGCTTTGTTTTGGTTTCCGCATTTTTGTTAATCTTCAGCTATGTTTCTTTTCTCCTTTGTTATTTAATTTCATTACATTTTATATGAACAGCATAGCACCACTCATTAAATACATATATTTTGGGGTTTTTTAAGCTCTAAAAAAGGTGGGAACGTGACTGCTCCCTGAGTGGATCAAGTGAAAAACCTCTCTCAGACAGACTACCTAGCTGTTACATCGTGGAGAGCAACTAAGGAGACATCACGCAGACTAATCATCCTCAGATTAGTACCACTTTTTGTTAGGAGCAGCAAATTTCCACATTCTTTACGACAAGTTTTTCTTTTCTTACGACTCTTCTAAGAAAAGTCTTAGCCATAGGATCAGAATTGCTAAATGAAAATAATTGTAAAATAAATTTTGAAGATAGCACATAACATGACCAAATGGCTTTCAAATGCAATTCTAAGCATGTTAAACTGTTCTATGAGCCTAAATTCTGTGCAATTTATGATCTGTATCTTGTATCTCCTCTCTCCAATAAGGTTGCTCAGCAGATCCAGGCAATCTATTCCATGGCTTAACTACTCTCTAGGTACATCTTCTTGCAAGCAGGGAAATGTATATAGGAATTCAAGGGTAACCAACTCCTCTCTTCCCCACAAATTTATCTCTCAACATGCCAGAGCTGTAAGCTATATACATAAGCTGTTGTCATTCATATGAACAAGAACAAGATGATAGATTACACTCTAGAATACTTCAAAACATAATAGGGAGACAATAAAATTATACAAAATCTCTGACAGAAACCAAAAATTATAATTTTTCTGTTTCCTTATTGGCTAATCTCTGAAATGCTTACATTCAGCCTGGAAGTTGTAAATGTGAACTGAGCAAACAGCCCTGCAAAGATAGCATTTCCACATCTGAGGACGACACTAGTTTTTACAGCAATTTAAGACAGTTCCCAGATTACCTTCCACAGGATGCACTTTCCAGGAATGCTGGTAGGGTCAACATTTATCATCTCCACATATTGAAGCATTAAAAAACCCACAGCCTGTTCATGAGTCTATGAATTTTCTCTTTTCCTAAAATTATTTCTGGATTTGCTACTCTGAGACATTATCAGCTCAAAACTGACAGTTTTCTCATATTCTAGATTACAAACTACCGGTGATGTTGTGGGGATGTTGTCATGGAGAACAATCCTGTCTCTAAATAAACTGATTTCTAAATAAACAAAGCTTTCTAATCCTCCATGTGAACTTATAAAAACTACTGCAGCCAAGCACTCTGGCTAAAATGATGGAGAATAACAGACTCAGAATGTTAGAAATAGTAACAATTCTCTAGAGCACAGTCAGGTTCCGTCTACTTTCTCATGTCCGGATTGACTGCGAACACTGCCAAGTCCCTCTGTATACTTAAGGGGTCACCTTAAAAACATAAATTACTATTGATATTTTGATAGAAAGCAATCGTCATTATAGCAACTGATAAGATTAATATTTTTAACTGAGCCAGGAGAAATAAAAGGAAAGAGGTACTAATGAACCCAATAAAGAGGTTCAATCTAGAATGGTTGTTAATCTATGTAACTAACTTCAGGGAAGAAATGTTTGGTGTCGATGAAGCATTTCCTTAGTAAATTACTACTGGCTCCAGTGTGAGACATTTACAGTAAACACCAAAAGTCTGTAAGGCATCTGTTCTATTCACAGTGGAAGAAGGAACTTTGCTCCATTAATAACTTTTAAAACATGCAATAACTAATTCATGATGGCAGTTCAAATCCTATCAGCAGCCTTCATTATTTGACCAAGCTGAGTTCAAAGATAGAGCAAGTTTTAAAAAAAAACCTTGGAAGTTTAGAAGTACACTTTAAATTATAATAAAGAAGTTGTGTGGTGTTCTTTCTACTAAATATAAAAAAGCTGTAGCTTAAACCATGTGCAACAACATTGTTTTAAGAATACATGCAAGATAAGATTTAAACTGTATATATAAAAGCCTATATGTCTCTGAATCTGTTTTAGTCAAATTGTATGTTATATAGAGAGGGTATGTGTAATATACATGTATGTATATATAATAAAATACATGTTGGAATTTTAACATTTGACTTTACTAGAGATTTAGTGGGACTTTGCCTAAGGCAAGTTTTTAATAGCAATAATAAAAAAATACTTAATGGTACTTAGGGTAAATAATGTGTGGTCACTATGTTTAAAAAAAAAGTAATACCAAACATCTGTGCTAGATTTCCACATGATAAAATCACCATATTACCTACAGTTCTCCCAAAGTTATAGAAACAAATGTTTATTTTAAATTCTAAGAGAGACATGTGATGACCAAATCAAGAACTTTAGGGCAGGCATCTTCTGTTTTCTGACAGGAATGTATGTTTAGTGATCTTCACGGTATTTAATTAGGATGTTGGTTTCTGCATGCTTACATGAAATGGGCAGGAAAATAATATAAGAAACTTTTCATAATTGACAAAGTGGTAGAGATCGAAGTGCAAAAAGAATGTTATTTACCTCTACCTAGTTAAGTAAACTTTGAACAACTTATTAGCTTGATAGAATCATCCCTGGAACAGCAAAGAACACATCCTTTACTATTCAATTCCTAGTGTATTCAATTGCTAGGAGGAGTACAGCTCTGACACAGAAGCGAAAGCCATTGGAGACATCAGTTGCCATTGTTTCAAAACAAGTTGCTTCTGTTTCTCTCACAGCAACGCAGTTCAGTTCTCATTTTGGTCAAAATTGCACCCATCAGTGATTATGAATAACAAAATCATTTTCTACTGCTTCTTATCCATTAGCTTCCTATTTCACCACTATGAGAAATCTAAAAGACTATGAAGGAAAAACAGAAGACAGATTTCGGTTTTGATGCTATTTCAAAGAACTAAGAAATGCAGAGCATAAGGGAGAAATATATGATTGCAATAGAAGAAAATACATTCAAATGCTCAGCAAAATACATCTTTGGCATTTCTTCAGCTCGGATTGGAAAGGTATCAGGATATTACACAATTAGATTTCAAGAACTGAAAACCTGATTGAAAATATTTTTAAACTAAGTACCAGCAACATGGCTTATGAGAAGTTGTTTTATAGATGCTTTTTAAAGTAGTGTTGAGGCTGTAGGAAATCTTCAGTTACTTTTTTCTACAGTCAACTTAATTTCCACCATGACTGGTTTTTTTTCCCCAAAGACAGTACTCTTTCCACTAGAGATTACAGCAGAATCTACCACTGTAAGAGCAAATTGACCCACCAGAAAATTCTGAAACAGGTTGCCACAAAGAATTTTATCTCCCTTAACTCATTTGTTTCTGCAAGTGAGCCAGCAGAAAGTCATATAGTAAAACTAACTAGAATTAGAAACAAGTGTTCAGAATTTGATTAAGCAGTATCCTACATCTGACAATGTACTTCTCAGAAATATACGAGCTCTATACTCCAACCTGCAAAAATAGAGAAAGCAGAGTATTTTAGATTAAGTTCTAGAATAACAAATACTTTGTTAAAGATATAGAAAAAACAATGCAATCTGAATGAACACTGAAAAATTTGTGAATGCAATTAATTAAAAATCTATCCCAGTTCCAGTTTACTTAAAAAGCATTTTCAGGGGGGAAGAAAAAAAAAAAAACACAAAAAACAAAACACAAAAAAAACCCAAGAAACCACCACCACCACCAAAACCGTTCCAGTAACTCTGCAAGGTCAATTACATAGTTAGGATGAAACCATACAAAACCTAGTTAAAAAAATTAAATTAAATATATCTATCCCCTGAGGTGACTATCACAGGAGAGTCAAGAAGTAATCCCTGGATTTTTCATGTTGAAAAACTGTTGTGCAGGATAAAAACTACGCAGTGACAATAATTCAAACAAGCACTGCAGAATAACAAGGACTTACCAAGCCACACAAAAATATTGAATGTTAATTCATTTGGAATTTTAACAAATAGAAAACAACAATCCAGAAGATCTGATACTCAGTTAAAGTGTACAGACAACTTCTTTCCCACAGCAAGACATCAAAAGGCTAAATATCATGTGCCACAGGAAAAGAGTTGGAGACAGGCTTCACCCAGAGCCTTCAGTTTATAACAAGGAAATTGTTAGCCAAACTCTTCAAATCACTAGACAGCGACTGCTAATATAACAGGGACAGATTCCAGGCAGACAACCTAGTATATTTTTAAACCCTGAACAATGACTAAGGCGTATCAGCATGTCATATGCAGAAACTCCAGTAAAACTCATTCAATACTTGCAGTACTCCAGAAGAAAGACAATGTCTATTTTCTTAAATAAACTGAGGGAGAAATATTTTTTTTTTCCTGTCCCCTGAGGATAGTCCCAGGAGAAACTCTGAAACATAAAACTAATTCAATATAAGTACAGGAGAAAAATGCTCAGACTATAATTAGCAATATGCTCTCATTTCAGTTTTCCTTGCACTAATCAATAAATTGAATGCTCACGGAGCTTACTTGGAAGCTTATATTTTACTTACTTTTCAAGTTCTATTTAGTTCTATTTCTCTCATTACCTTACACTACTGTACAACTCCTATCAGGATCCACTGGCTTTCAGACTTCATTAATGGGCTATCACTTTATAATTAAAATTCTGGGAAAAGATTGAAGGTCCACAAGAAAACTGCACTGAAATGTATCACTGTGTCTTGTAAACTTTCCAGTTTCCATGCTTCGGATAGGCCCCAGATACCACTGAGTCTTCAGAATATGTTCTAGGTTAGAGAAGACTGGGGAAAAGAAGACAGGCGGGGAAAAAAAAAGGAAAACTCACACCTACTAAAGTAGCCATAAGATCAATATGAAAGAATTTTTGTCCATAGCAAAGCAAATCTTTTGGCACCACTCAGTAGATGAAAATAGCTGCTAATCTCTAGTATTCATACAACTAGTGATATACAAGAGCAAACAACAGTCTTCTATGCTCTTGTACTCATTTTATTCATGCTTTGATCTGCCAGGCAAATTGGTGTTTTTACCAGACAGGAAGTTCAATCAGAGCATGCTATTGCTGAGTTTCTAAGGGAACAAACCCGTTTATTCTGATTTCCTTTCTGGTAGTAGTTCGTACATGACCTTGTAATTTTCATCCTTCTCAGCAGAAGGCAACAGAGTCTTTATGAGGAAGGTTCAGATTGTCTTGTTTGCTTAACACTAGTCAAGCTGGACTGCTGGAATGCACAGAAGCAAACAGGCTTGACACCAGGCAAGATTTTCTTTGTATAGTACTAATTCTGTCATCCCAAGCCCAGTCCCAAAAATGCACTCAGAAGTCATATGGGCAGCTAGTTGAGAGTGGGATCAAATGAAGGATTTTTTAATGTACAGTACAGCCACCACCCTCATTTTTTAATGTGGCAATATTATGCGGTATATTTACCTACAAATATAGGGTACCACACATGAATATACATTAGAATTGCACATAGCCAGAAGCCTTTGTTTACATGGAAGGTAAAACGTGTTTAAACAATAATTTCAACCACAAAGGATAAAAATATCTCATGACTGTTTAGTTTACAGCAGCAGAGTGTGCCACTTTCCTCTTCAGTAGTTCTCATCTTCATATGCCAAACACCAACTTATCCAAATGCAAAAAATTCAGAAACCATGCACACAAAGCAATGTGAAAAACAATAAGCCTCAAATACAACTACCTTTTTTTCATAATTTCTTATACTTTCTTTCAAATGTTATCTAGGCCTGTTGTGTATTTATCACAAATATAAACAGAACACGTCTTATCTTTTAAATGAAAAAATGAGAGCAGAAACACATTATCTGGTTTCTACATTTCTAAAACTGCAGCAAGTACTTTATATCTTTTAAATAAATTAGTTTTTCATTACCTCTCTAAGATGCATGTTTTCCTTCTCCTTCTGATCTAAAATCACTTCTAAATGATTAACCTGAGATTCAGCCTCTGCCATCCTTCGAGTTCTCTCATTGTCATCTTCCATTCCTTTGGATGGCAAACCTTTACTTTGCAACATTTCCAGAAGCTTTTTTATCGATTCATCCCTGGCATTTAGTGTTTGCTTTTGTGTTTCAATCCTAAGCTCCATTTCTTCTAGCGTTTTTCTCAACAGGAAGAGCTCTTTAGCTTGTCTATCATGTTCTGCTTGAAGTCTTCGAAAATTCTCCTCTGTGAGCTCAATGGTAAAATGCTCAGCTCCTCGGTTTCCACTTTCTTGCTGAAGAAGATGGTTAAGGTCTCTCTGGGTTCTAAGCTCATCCTGCAGTGCCTGGATTGTCATTTGCAGATGCTGAAATAAAGGAAAAAGACAACAAGAAGAAAATAAGTTAAGTTAGGATCTGAATGGAAGATTAATCTTCGATTAAACTTCTGTTATACACTGTTACAAAAATTCATTAGAAATCAGTAATGAAATTAAATTACCTTAGAAAATAGCAAACATATGTGGCAGTATTTGTAATGGTGTATTTCAAGTGCTTCTAATTAAAAAAAAAATTTAAAAAAAAAAGAAGACACACACACACACACACAAAAAATACTGTCAGCTACAGATAAAATAAAACGTAAAGAAAGGCAAACCAACAAACCCAAACACTAGGCAGTGACACATTCATTACTACAGTCAATATGTACCTACAAAGTGAAAGACTCAGTATTCCATGTTTTCTAAATTACTTCATAGACTGCTACCCTTCATGGTGCTCAACAGTATTTTTGTTTATGAAGGCAATCAAAGCACTCACTATAATTGAATGGAGTTTTGGGGAGGGACCAAGTTGGGGTTGGTAGGTTTTGACTTTTTATTTTGGCAACTAAAGCTATGAACATCTTTAGTAAACAGGATTACTGTATCTCTAATAAGCAAACAAACAAAAAAAAACACAATAAGCAATATTGAATTTTGAAAAATAAATTGACTGCAAATAGTGAACAAACCTTTGTTCTTCTGGCATCCAAAAACTGAACAGCATGGTAAATGAAAAAATGAAGCAAAATCAACATAAACAAAGGTCAGATGCAAGCAAAGGAGATTCAACAGAAAGAACTGAATTCAACAAAAAGTACCTTCAACAGAAAAAAAAAAATTAGAGTTATACAGAAAGGCAACAACAGCTTCACAGTACTCAAATATATAAACCTAAACTATAGACAGACTTTACTCAATAGATATGATGAAGAAAAATGTATTAGAAATAATCATTTTGATATCAGGATTCCTATTTTGTCTTACTGTTCTTTCCTTCTCTAAGTTTTTTCACAACACAGTAACTTCTCCTAAAATATTTGTATTCCATCTGAGTACAAGGGTCTTCCCCTGTTCAAGAGCTCAATCTTGTGCTCTCTATTCAATGAAAATTAAAATCAAAATGTATTTTGCCCATGTTAAGGCTGGAAGAGACACAATTATACTAAATTACAATGGTTTATGATGCTCACCTGAGATTATACTTTTATCTGATTGTTTTTCTTGTTATTTTCCCCCCTCCATACACAGCATATTGAATTTACAGAAATATTAATTCTCAAATAGTCACACAGTCTGTACCATAAGACATTTAATTGCAGGAATTAGGGGACTTAAATGCATGGCACCAGACTTTTTTTGCATTAATGGAGATTCTGCAACTGTACATTCTAAAAACAAACACACAAAACAAGCAAACAAAAATCAAATCCCAGACAACAAAACATCATTTCTTTTGATATCACCTTCATGTTTAGCACAATTACATCAAAAGCTGTCACTTTGTAACCATAATTTAAACAAAATGAAAAATGAAAAACCTTCAGAAAATGAAAAATATGCAGAACCTTCAGAAATTAACTTTTTGAAATCATGTCTTTCATCAGCTACTTCAAATGGGAAGAAGTATTGCCAGTAGCAGAATTCTGTACTGTTAGATACTTTAAATCTGTTCTATCACTAAACAGTACTGATGTAATAAGTGTCTAGATTTCAATATTTTTAATATTTGTGTATTATTAAGCACACAACAACATGCAAATGTACTCATTTACAGTTCTGCTTTTATTTAATGGTCTTAACCCTTCCTCAATCACATCATCCTTTTACTTATTTATATAAACCTAAAAGCTGCCAATAACTTTAAAACTCCTGTAGATGTAGCAAATCTCCCACTTTGAATCTACTAATACACTGAGTGTTTAAGACCCCAGTCTTAGCATAGAAATACAGTGTATAAATCCAAATCAAAATTTTTAATAGTACAGAGATTATGTACAGTGATGATCACGAACAACTGAATTAACAAAGATGTGGGAAGGCAACAACAAAGACAGATACTGCAAGGTAAACAGAATCAAACTCATTTCTTTCTAAATGCTTTTTCACTGTGTTAAGTCATAGGGCCATAACTTCTATAGATAACCTTAACCAACCAATAGAGCAGTTGTGAGAAGGTTCCAAACTAAACGGCATCTTGGGTTAGAGAATACAGATTTACTGTGTTCTCTTACCTTAGCTTTGCATCACATACGTAAGGTCCGGTTAGGCAGGGTTCTGTGCAGCCTGATCTAGCTGAAAATGTACATGCTCATTGCAAGGGGATGGCCTAGATGACCTTTAAAGAACCATTCCAACCCAAACTATTCCTATTGCAGAAGGAAGTCTTGGTAAAAGATTACTGAAAAATTTCAGATGAGCAATTACGGAAAAATATTTTTTCTCTTTAAACTATGCTAAATTTGCATCACGTGGCAAATGGTACCTCTCAAAAGTTCAAAGAAGAAATATTTTAATTTTTTGTTTCCAAATTATAAATTTAGTCTTTTAAATGTTTTCATGATATTTTTAATTGTGTTTTTTAAAGGGAGTTAAATTTTTTCTAAGTGAAATGCTCCCTTTTGGTCAAACAACATTTCATTCAATGTACACAAAGATTTTTCCCTTTTAATTAATTTTCAAGTTGCTTTCTACATAAGGTATCAGAAAGAGACTCAGTCTTAGGGCATATACTTGAAGAATGAAACTCAAATTCACACACTCTTCAAAAGAATGACTGAAATAGCACCCATATAAAAATTTACTTTGTATAAACACAGTAAACAAAATCCTTTGCATTCCAAAGTTATTCCACTACTAAGAAACAGCAATATTCAGCGACTACCAGGAATCTAGAAACAGTTAAAAGAGTTGCTTTCTGTGATCTGAATAATCATAGAATCACAGAATCATAGAATGGTAAGGTTGGAAAGGACCTCAAGGATCATCTAGTTCCAAACCCCTGCCATAGGCAGGGACACCTCCCACTAGTACAGGTTACTCAAGGCCTCATCCAATCTGGCCTTGAACACATCCAGGGAGGGAGCAGACACAACCTCCCTGGGCAACCTGTTCCAGTGCCTCACCACCCTCACTGGAAAGAACTTCCTCCTAACATCCAGTCCAAATCTCCCCTCTGCCAGTTTAAACCCATTGCCCCTTGTCCTGTCATTGCAAGGCCTTGTAAATAATCCCTCCCCAGCCTTCCTGTAGGCCCCCTTCAGATACTGGAAGGCTACTATCAGGTCTCCTCAAAGTCTTCTCTTCTCCAGGCTGCAGAGCCCCAACTCTCTCAGCCTGTCCCCATAGGAGAGCTGCTTCATCCCTCTAATCATCTCTGTGGCCTCCTCTGGACCCGCTCCAACACTTCCATGTCCTTCCTGTGCTGAGGGCTCCAGAACTGCACACAGTACTCCAGGTGGGGCCTGACAAGAGCAGAGTAAAGGGGTAGAATCACCTCCCTTGCCCTGCTGGCCACACTGCTCTTGATGCAGCCCAGGACTCGGTTGGCTGTCTGGGCTGCATATGCACACTGCAGGCTCATGTTGAGCTTTTCATCGACCCAGACTACTAACCACGATTTACCTCCTTCTAACGTTAGACAATATTTATTAGTCAATGCTAAAAGACTACTTACTAATCAATGTTTTCCAAAAATCGAGCTGTCTCTGTACACCAAATCCCTACGTCTTTAAGACTTTAGTTAAGCAAAGGGAAACTAATTTCTAAAATATTAAAAATATTGTAAGGCAAAATCAAAGCAAACGTAACACACATGTTGCTAACACACAACTCTTCCAAATGGACATTGTAAAAGTCAAAACTGTTGGGTTAACACAGAGACACATAGGAATCAGAATGCTAATGGTCATTCTGGCTAAGATAAACCAGATAACTTCCTTTACTGTCCCACAACAACCTATGTATGCAGTTCCTAGGTTCTATCCATAACCATGTTTGTCACTACGTACAACAGTAGTTGTGACTGCTTCTCAGAAACTATGTTAAAACTAGCAGCCTCAACTGTGACAGACTACCGCTACTCTGCCATTTTTGTACATGTTCAAGACTTAGAACTCTATTTGAGCGTGATGGACCAGATTTAGAGTTGTGTTGGCAATGTATTTTTGTATCTGTATCTAGCTAAGAAAAGGAATGAACAAATGTTGTGAGGGTGGAAAGAAACTGTATAATTAATTGTAGTGGGGGAGGAATGTAGGAGGGTTGTGAATATCTGTCACACTGCTGTCATTACACAGACATAGAACTTTATGGGTACTTTTTTTAAAAAAGCAAAATCTATCATATTTTTCACAATTTCTATTAAAAACAAACCAGTTGACCAGCAATATTTCCATGATAACTTCTTGGTAATAAATAGTTGTCTTGGAAATTTTTCATTCTTTCTCTATAGCCTGACTCCAAGAGGCAATACACGAAACTGCAAAGAAGGTTCCATTAATCTTTCCCTGCATTAAGTATAGTTCAGATTTTCAAAACTTATCTCATAAACTGAAAAAGAAAAAACAACTATGGAAGGAAGAAGTTCCTCTAATCTGTAGCAAATGGCTATTCCCAGAGGAATTGCCTGCAGAGAACTCTCCTGCCACACTATTCCTTGGGCCAGAGTCCATTCAGAGCATAACAAAGCCTTAGATATATAGTGAAAAGAAAAACAAAATCACAAGGAGATTCACTGATAAAATTGTTAGCTCATCTGTGGAAATCCACATCTTATGGTTGTTTCCACTATCACCCTGGCACCTAAAGCAAAGAACAAGCTGAACAATCCAGTCTGCTGTGATGTATAAAAATGCCTGCTAGCAGCAATACGGGATGAAGTGACAAACCTCATGTAAGGTCAAATAAAACAGAAATTACAGATAGGGCTGTCTTGACTGGGAAAGCCAATCTGAAATACACATCCATTTGCACACAATTTGCTGGTAATTTTCTGTAAGGTAATGCTTCTGTAGTGTAGTGATAATCTAACATGCTAATTCCTGAGATGGGAATCACTCAAATTTGGGTACCAGAGCTGCTGAAGGATTATGAATATGGCCTTTGATAGTTTCCTCCCTAAATATACAGCAGCACTAAGAGATATAATTTTATTCAGGCCACAACAGTCTACTGTTAGCCTTTACCCTCCATCAGACTTTTGCACTGGCCATACAGGAGTATTAACATGTGAGTGAGTCTTGCTGATCACTCCTTGGCTCTCCAACTGATGAATCAGCTCATGGATGGGAGCCAGGGAATCTCTGTTTGTGCAATTTGCTGCCAGTGCATCATCCTGATAGCAACTGGCACATGCTGTTCTTCAACTCACAGCAATTCCACATTACACCTAGAGGGCAGGCAGAGTAAACACCTGTTTGATCTTCTGTGTTTATAGTGACTACACCAAAACTCATCTGTACACCTTTAGGTGCTTGAAGCTACCTTTTCTGAGGTAGCCTGTGCCAAGGATACAAGAGGCCTCTGGGATGGTCACAATGGAGTGTTTTACCCACTGTGTCCCTTGTTAAGCTCACCTTAGTTTCCAACATAGACAATTCTTACCATGTCTGTCACTCTAGAGATCCAGATGGGTTCTGTATGCCTATAGCCTGATGACACCAGCATACACTGTGCACTAGCATCTACCAAAGCCTTATACTTCTATGAGTCTGCTGTGCCAGGCTATAGAATCGTCACAGTCCAGTACAGCAAATTATCCATTTCCTCCTCCTGATGGAAGGCAGAGAATATCTACTCCTGTTCCTGGTCAAAGCATTCATTGTCTGACCCCTGAGGTCCCAGAGCAGAAGTTCCCTCACCAGGATAAAGGGAGGTGATCTCAGGTGATAACTGCCACAAAAACCTGCCCAAATCCTTCCACATACCCTGACACCCAGAGACCAGTCATCTCAGGGAACATTTCAGTATTGCTTCACCCAAAAGTTGTCATCTCTTATACCAGGACAAGATCAGATTCCACACACCAAATAATATGCTAATAGCAGTATAATATGCTATTTAGCAGTGTTAAACAGTTTATATAAGGGTAAACAGTGACCTGTACAATAAAACCATCCACATCATTCCCAGGCATTCCTTTATGCTCTCCATATGACAGTCCCTTCAGCACAGCAAAGCCAGCGATGCCTGGGTAAAGCACAGAACCATTATTTAGCATGTTCCCAAGTTCCCTCATCCTCCCCACAAAATAGTTCCTCCAGCACAACAAAGCCATCAATGCCTAGGCAAAGCATACATGCATTGTTCATATTTAATATTGTTTATATTAATATGCAAGCAGTGTAGCCAGCAAACTACAACCCACACAGAAGCCTGATATTTAATAACTAATATAGCTTCTATGGCACACAACTGCCATTATCTGGAGTACCAAAAAGCACTTTGGTGGATGCCCATCCAGCTGCTCTATCACTCCCCTAAGCTTGCTCTTAATATCATGCTTTGCAAGTTAAATAAGGAATCTTGTCACATACATTTAAATCTGCATTTCTCAATAAAGACATATTTAATCTGAACTATCAAACTTTATTAGCATTCAGTCAGCTTCTCTGGGTCATCTCACAAATATTTAGGTGGAAACCAACTAAGATTGTAAAGATTGGTTTGCTGTGGGCTGAGAGATGTAATTTTTCATTTATTTTCTTTGCTTTGTCATTTACCCTAAGTAAGCTTCTTATCACAGATACAGTATGTCATTCTGTCAAATAATATTTCATTATAGTAGATATTTACAGTACCATATAACCACCTCTAACACACTGATGTTCATTTACTAATTTGAGATATTTGGAAGTAGAAGAAACCAGATGCATGTCTGAAATGCCTCTCCCTCTAATCCTTTCCTCCTTTCTTCCACAAACTTTCTCTAGCATAGCCAGTGTTTTCTGTGCAGGGTGATCTCAATGATCACAGCAGGCCACAGAAACGAGAGCCAAAAGTATATACACTGGGAGGTTTGGGGTTTTTTTGTTTGTTTGGTGGGTTTTTTTGCAAAGCAAGATTGTATGTGAATTAAGATTTACATTTGTCATAGCAAGCTGAGCTCTATTCCTGCTTCTGTGGTCACATTCTCCTCCTCCTCTACTCTGCCCTGGTGAGGCTTTATCTGAAATACTGTGCCCAGTTCTGGGACCCCGCAGTTCAAGAAGGGTAAGAAACTGCTTGAGAAGGTACAGAGAAGGGTTACAAAGATGATTAGGGGACTAGGGTATCTGAAGACTGAGAGAGTCGGTGGTTTTAGCCCAGAGAAGGCTGAGGGGGATCTCATCAGTGTTCATAAAAACTTAAAGGGTAGATGCTAGAAGGATGGAGCAAGTCTTCTTCAAGTAGTGTCCAGTGACAGGACAAGAGGTAACTGGCACAAACTTGAACACAGGAAGTTTCACCTAAACTTCTTTACTTTGAGGGTGTTGGAGCAGTGGAACAAGCTGCCCAGAGAGGTGGTGGAATCTCCAACTCTGGAGTCATTCAAAACCCACCTAGATGCCATCCTGTGCAATACACTACAGATGAACTTGCTCTGGCAAGAGCATTGGACTAAATGATCTCCAGAGGTCACTTCCAACTCCTAGTCTTCTGTGATTTTGTGCTTTTTAAACATTCTAACTATATTCTTTTAATGTAGTCATGAGATAAAAATAAAACTGAGCACAGGTTTTAGTAAGCCAGAAATAAAAAAGTGCTAAATCAGGTTCAAATTTCAACCTCTCCCTGCTATATACGAAATACATAATAAAGCACTCTTCAGCTTCCTTTTTCTTTCTTTACTAGGAATAGTACTGTGAGTTGATTAACCATAGTACATAATCATTTCCTATTGAAGCAATTTGAAAAGCAGTGTTAGAATTATGTGTTCTGCTACAACTGGAAAAAAAATACTGAGATTTTAGTAGCTCAAATCGAAACAGTGTTCAGTTAGATCCAACAGAGAAAAATTGTGTGTCACAAAGCAAGACAACCATCTGGAAAGATATTTTATCCTGAGTTATGGAAGAAGTGTAGATCAGTAGGAAACAGAAATCCTTAAAGAAAAAACATTTTTATCTCGAAAGCTCTATCCAGTTTAAAAAAAAAAAAAACACTTTCATAAATTGGATGATTTGGGGTTCACAATAATCTTTGTCAAATCGATATTTGTTCTCAGATTTAGTAAGAGTAGCTTACATGAATCCAGTAGTCACTAACAAATCTGCTGTTGTGAGGTTGTACCACCAAGTGGCGCTAAATCCATGGTCTGCAGAATATTAACAAGTCCAAAAACACAGATGAAAAACTATAGTCACATATCTAAATTTTTGCAAGAATTAGGAGTTTTAAGTATTGGAAAATAAAATTAGCAGCCTAAAGTAGGTCTTTTGTTAAAAGAGACTGTAATTATTACCTCATAAATCAACATAATGGGAGGACACACAAAGCGACACCACACATATGTATATCCTCAATGTATAATACACAAATCTATAAAAGCTGAAAATCCAACCCTGAGTCTGAAACGGTATTGTTTTGCAAAGGATGATCATTAAAAATAACATGAGACACAACTGAACTTAAAAAAAACCACAAAATGCCTGCTGATTTGCAGAACCCCAACTGCCATTCAGGAACTTTGCTTTAATTCTTACATTTAAATCCTTACTAGCTATTCTTTACCCCAAAACATAAATAAGTAATTTTTTTTTTTAAAAAGGGGTTTTTTTTCTCTCCATAGGAGGTTTTCAAAACTTACTAATTCTTGACTTGCACTTCACACTCAACAAATTAAGTTAACCTTGGCTGTTTATTCCAAATTCTGATAGAGAATCACAATATTTCTAAAACAAGGATTATTTCATTCTCTTTATTACACTAACACTGGCCAGTCAATGCCAAATACAGCCACACTTTGCTCAGCAAACACCAACAGTCAAGTGAAATGGTTTGTACTTGCCCATTAAAACAAGGGATAGCCTGCATTCCTAGCGAACGATAACAAATATAGTATAGCTACATACAAAAAAAACCCCACCATTCAACCCTTAGTACTGCACAAAATACTTAAAACAACTTTCAATTAGGTAGTTAAGTATTCAAGATTTTAGGTTTTATGCACTACTGACTTACTTTCTTTAAACATGACTATAAAAAATGTTATATATTTCAGTAAGAAAAAAATGTATCAAAACTAATGGTATGACTTGAAAACTAATCCACATAAGAAGAGATTTCTCACCTAAGATCCACCACTAAAGCAGTACAGGGGAGCAGTAAATCTTCCAACTTTAAACTACCTGAAGATTCTTCACAGCTATGATATTTCACCCCCACCCTTTCCTTTCTTTGTATCTTGGTGGATTCTTTCCCCTCAAGCACATAGCACAACCTTAATTACTAGAGTGCTGAAGTAGCAGAGTATCCATATGCTGCTTTACTATTTAGTAGTGGTTCTAACTCATGAAGTGCCCAGAAGCCTCCAGGGAGCCTTTTGTTGCCAACTTCAATTAAATAAACAGGTACTGAGGGTCACCTGGGGACAACTGCACTCCACAGTGCTGAATTTTAAATTGTTACCACTATCTTCTTTTCTGCCAACGTATTACTTTATCATACTTTTCCCTTATTTCTCAAGCTGCAAGACTGTTCCATTTATACAGCTATTAAGAAAGGAGTTATTAACATTCTGCAACCGCCTTCAACTGGACACAGAACAAAAAGCAATGATTGAGGCAAAAAAAAGGTAACACTATTTCAGGATCTGTTCTGTTCTCCAAGCCTTACAGTCACAAAAAGCAATTCAAGTTCCACAAAAATACCACTACTATTGATTTCCTTTCAACCACCCTACATTGTAGATAACACCACAAGATATGTGGAGTGCCTAAGATATTTTAGAGCCACTTTGGGAGTGCAAAAGGTTTAGTTAGTTCCTAGGGTTTGTTGTTGATTTTTTTTCTCCAGATCACGTGCTTACACATCTGTTGGCTATATAATGCAAACTCATTGCATTTTAAGTACAGATTTGTGATCAGAATGAATATCCTCTTCAACATATCCTTCCTTAATCCCCAGTTTCTGCACTATATGACCAGAGAGGATTTGTTCTATGCTGTAGAAAAGGAGGTGCAAGCATAAAAATCAATACTCATGTTGTCATCAAAACACTCCCATGCATCCTGCTCAGCTAAAGTCAGCTTCTGTCAGTAACTTAAAATGTATGGGCTCTTTCAACATTTTAAGAAGCTACACAACTTTGTATCTTTCTACTTTTTAATTCATGCTCAGATGCATCTGTGTAACGGGATCATTTTATCTTGCTGCTCTTGAGCAGCACATGAGAGATGAAGCATATTAACCATATGAACTGGCTTTGCAGCTTTCTGTTTTGCTTGAATCTACCTCAAATTCCTCCTCTTTCATAGTATACATTTTCTCTAAATTTTCCTAGACACTTGTAGGAAGCTCTCACCGCAGTTTACTTTGCTCAACACATTTTCCATTTGCAGCTCTCCCTGAACCCTAACTTCTCTCAGATAATGTTCTATCTTCAGTAGAACTCCTGAAGCAGCAAAATTTTGAACATCTGTGTTATTGTGGATAAAGAGATTGTTACTTTCCCAAGTATACATATAGAAACTATGACTAGTTAAAATAAACAGAAAAATAAAACAAAAAGTCGTAGAATAAACTACATTGCAACATGACTTAATGATTTAAAGCTATTTCAAGGTACAGAAGCGTCAGCTCTGTTAGATGAAACACAACATAATGCAGCTCTGTGTGCCTAGAAGGTCTTCCACAGTCTGATGGACAAAGCAACTNAGATTGTTACTTTCCCAAGTATACATATAGAAACTATGACTAGTTAAAATAAACAGAAAAATAAAACAAAAAGTCGTAGAATAAACTACATTGCAACATGACAATGATTTAAAGCTATTTCAAGGTACAGAAGCGTCAGCTCTGTTAGATGAAACACAACATAATGCAGCTCTGTGTGCCTAGAAGGTCTTCCACAGTCTGATGGACAAAGTAACCTACTATTTGGGATTTTAAAAAATAGCACAAAGTCCACTTGACCAAAGCCCAAAGCAGTGGGGTGCATTGGCACTGCTTTGATGTGAACCATTGTACACATATAACAATATCCCTGCTTGAGAACTAAACCCAAGCCTTTTTCAGATTATAACCTCCAGAGAGGAAGAAACTCCAGTGAGATCATTAGGCTGAAAGCAAAACATCAAGTAACAAACACCAGAGAAACACAATCGTCTTTGCTGTGCTACACATACATTTCACTTCTAAGATAAAGTGAACTAAGCTTTATGATTGAAAGAAGATAATCTGCCAACTTTCATTAAAGAACATTTGTTTTAAACAGAAAGTTTCATGATCTTTGTTATGTTTTCAGGTTTAAATGTTTCTTCAATACATGTGTTTGAAGACTACACTGCCAGTGTATTCAGTGGGACAGGTGTGCCATCCAAAATGTTTCCAAGGAAAATAAGCTGTTTGCTTCTTTTGAAGGACTCTGGTGTTTTTTTGTTTCACAATGCTGCCTGATTTCTGGACTTCCAGAAAAAGCTAAAAATAAACTAGCAAATTTGTAACACACTGCGTTGCAGTTAACCTCTCAGAAGTCAGACTACCAAGGCTGATTGCTTCATTCACATTCTTAGATCGTTTAATAATTTTAAAATAATCATTTGGATATCAGACATCATTCAGACTCCACACCAGAATTTCAGGAGAATTCTAAGAAAAAAACATACTTTTTTTTTTTTCCAGTACAAATTACTTACACCACAATGTGGTAATCTGAAGACACTAGCAAAAATATAAATCAAAATAGTCAAAAGTAAATTAATCCCTATTTAATGATTATGGGACATACATTTCTATATAAAGGGAAAACGAGATACAGCTTTATTCTGTTCCTGATCTGGCTACTGTTTGATAAGCCTTAAGCGCAAAGTAGTTGGAACTCAGCTGAAATCACAAGTACTCCCCTACCCACTCCCTACACCTCCCACATCCCCCCACTCTACTCTATATGTCAGGATCAAAAGAGCACTGTCACTAAAGGGAAAGTGTGAAAAGCAATGATGCATTAGTCTAGTTCCCGTATTCCAAACTAGTCTTTACAATGTTTTCTCTTAGCACAACTATCACTATGGGCAGTCCTTACTGTTTCTCTCATCAAATCCAGAAATGCTGATTCCAAGCCCTCCATTTAACATTTCTTCTCTAATAAGATAATTGCCAGTCTACAATGGCATATTTTCACATCACATTCTAGCAACAGAAATGGTATATTCCACGATTCTTTAACAGTTTTATATGCATTGATTTTTAAAAAAAATAATAATTGAAACAACCTGCACTGTTGCCTAGAGTAATAAAAAGTTGAAATATGTTTCTCTAATTTAGAGTCATCTACTCACATTAAGAACTGGAAGAAGCTCTGCTCTCATACCTTCTAATGCTGTACAGATAAGATCACTAGTAGCAACAACAGATTTAAACACAGGGGAATTGCTCTCCACTATGCCACATACTACAGCTCCCACAATATCCTGTAGGCCTTCTTGCCCAACCTATAAACAAGTATATTCATTTATGTCAGTATATTCATAATGTAGTGCTCCTAGAGCACTGGAAATCTGCACCAGATTAAATTAAACACCCTGGGTTAAACCTTTACGCTACTCAGAGGACCAAAAAGCTCCAAACATAGGTAGTTCTTCAAGAGGACACAAGCTACCATAAGTCGTATCAGTCACTATTAAAAAGTCTGCATCTTAATGAAAATTGTATTTGTTTTTTAATTGGAAAATAGAAAAAAAAAAGCTTGCTTAATTCTGTAAGCATTATCTAAATCTCTCACAGTCAGAATTCTATTAGCCCAAGGAAGCAGTCCCTAGATTTAAAATATGAAATACAATAGAGATGGCTAAACAGCATCATTGCAGTCAATTTTATTTTATTACAGATGCACAGAGAAGCCAACATTAAGCATAACACTAGTCTTTTGTGCTTCAGAGCAGACATTCTTAATTGCAGCCTGTAGATCAAGTGAAACCAGCTAACACGTTGACGATCAAAGGCTAACGTACTTATTTCCAATTTACTTCACAGGGGGAAGGTAATGTTGATAGTAACAATAGGAACCCACCCTATGCACATTTACTAGAAGTCATTTCTACACTAAAGGAAAAAAAAAATTAAGACCTGTTTTTCAGGAATGATTCTACTTAGTGGTATGGAAGTGTCAGTGAATGAGGTAGAAATACAAAACCAAGAATAGCCATGTTCAAAGACACCAAGAAGAAAAGGAATTGGTTTCAAAAAGTGTGATCATGGAGTTCAGGAAAGAAAGATGAGAAGTCCTAGAAGAGAAGAAGAAAATGGAGCTTAAAGGCATTACACTATCTTTTATCTCTAATAGATATGCTTGCCAGAATGATGGCCTTGAAAACTGCATTGCAGGTTTCATAAGATCAATTTTGTGTCTGATACAGAGATGTTAAATGATCACATAAGCGTGTAGAGGTGGTCAATGGAACACTGGCTTTTTGTCAAGACTTAAACCATCATGTTCTTGCTTCAATTCCACTGTATTATAATTAATTTACCTTATTCCATCAAAAAAGCCAACCCCAAGATGACAGGAAATATTACATTTGTCAATCTGTAATTTTTCTCACAAACATGACATACTGACCTCACTGATGCCTACAGCAGTGAACCAAAGAGCTATAGCTCAAAGGCCTGTTTCATAATGAATCACACGGTATCATTTCTAACAAAAATCCCAAGCACATCCAATCTATTCAAGCCATGTCAAAGGTACTCTTTTGGGTTTTTTTTTCCCTCTCCAAACTGCCTTCTTACTAAAATACCTTCAGAAGCTATCACGATTCACCTGTCACATAGATCTCTTTAGTATTCCCAGCTCAGTCCTAGATAGTTAATTTTGTCTACTATGAGCAAAAAAGCCTAGGCTACTTGCACTCTGAAAGTTTGGGAACAAGCCTTTAAAGAAAAGTGTACCTTAAGATAGCACTTTCCCATTTTTTCTGCCAAAAACCTTAGTAATACATATTATAGATTTTATAGAAAATACTTTTTCTTTTGATAACTATAGCTTACAGAAATCTTGAGTAAGTGCTCTTCATATTCTACATAAATCAAGCATCTGGGTATGACAATGTAAATAACCATTCTATTTTCCTCCGCATTCCAAAACTGTTCATCATAATGAATACTTACTGACAAAGCAAATTCTAGAAAATTTCAGGCACTTTCAGGCATTTTGTCTTAATCAATTAATTTAAAAGGTAGAAGCTGTCCATTCATTAAAAAAAAAAAAAAACCCACCACCTTTTCCTTGTACTCATAGTTATATATGAAAATCTTGTCAGCTGCAGTAAAATGTAAATATTTATTTGGTTAGGTCTGATTCTTTTTCATCTCTGCAGTTCACTCAAACCTTAGAAGTCCTCTGTATGTTACAGTGTAATCTATTCAGATTACTTGGATTTGCGGGGAGGGGGGAACTGAAAGTTATTTCTGACACAACAGTAGGATTCCACACAGACCACTGGTCAAAAAATTCCTTCAGAAAGGGTAACAAAGAGGTGCTATTACTATAGGGCTATGATGGTTCTTTTCAGTTGTGAAGAGAAGGAAAAACAACCCTCTTAATAACGAGTACTGCTTGGTGGCTTTCACACCCACCTCAAGTTCACAACACTTTGTAGTCTACGGACTTAAAGTTCTTTAATTCTTTAGACCTTTGTCCTCTTATAGAAAGTAAAGTTATCAAATAAAGTAATTTTAGAAACTACTTATGTTTCAAAGCAATTATTCTTCTTTGACTGTGCTGTTTATCACAAAAAGTATTTGATGGGGGTGGGGTGAGAGGGAGGAAAGATCTTTGGGTTTTGTTTGTTTGGTTTTTTTTCCCCTCCAGTGTCTTGGGAGGTTTGACCAAGCTGGACCACAGAAGATAAATTCCAGGAATGATGAAATGCAAAATACCCTGACCTCCTTGGAGAGTAATACCAACTGTCTACCTGCCAAGTGAAAAATCTTCAGCCAGTTGGATCATTTATTTTTAACTATCACTCAACAGAATCAAGAAGAAAATGGTTCCAGGCATTTGAGAAGAGAAAAATTATCCATTTAATTGCTTCTGTAACCAAATAGACTTTACACTAATATTTTGTTCTGTAGGATCTTTAATCACCTTTTTTCCTTATAATATCTAGAAAGAAAATGCAGGAGTTTGTTAAGTTCAGATCAACATGCTAATAATTTCTCATTTGAGTATTCTGACAACATGTTTGGAACCTCTATTCAGTTAAGTTTAGTTAGTCTAATCAAGAGTTTAAGCCCTAATAACCAAGCAACTCCAGTCAAAATTATTCTGCACCTTCAGTAGTTTATTCTTCTATAAACTAATTTTAACACTTTGTTTAAAATTAAACTGTGTTGAAAGTTATCCTCATTACAAGAGTTTAATAACTATGTACCTATCCACAAAAGAAAGCATGCCTGTGGTTTTATTGTGATAAAACTCCATTGTATGAGACAAAATGCCAGAAGGCTTTGTTATTACTGAGGCACAGATACAAGTTTTTTTTCTGGTCTGATTCACTGCAAGCATCTGATAAAACTATTCAATATAAAATTAATGCACTGTAGCTAGTTTTAAACATTACCCAAATATAGCACATTTGCACCAGCCAGTATTCTTTTCTTTTTTTTTTTTTTCCTAGCACAAATAATGTGAATATTTGCAATAGCTCTGGCTAACTATACTGTTCAGAACACTGATGGGCTTTGCTGGCTTTTACTCCTCATTCAGAAGCAGAAAAATCTAAATTTACATGAAATAGGAAAGAGACACTAAAAAGTGCTTATTTAGATGTTACAGGAAAAGGAAGCATTTTTGGTCTTTTGATTTTCATAGAATCATAGAATCATAGAATCATAGAATGGTAAGGTTGGAAGGGACCTCAAGGATCATCTAGTTCCAACCCCCTG
>VWZE01017634.1:36787-107904 GCA_013396675.1 Eubucco bourcierii
CTTCTACTATAGTAGGCAGATTTGCCTGCTCCCAGTCCTCACTTTTACCCTCTGCAACTTGGACATTGTGGTTGGAGCCCTTGCTGTTAAAGACTGAGGCAAAGAAGTCATTGAGCACCTCAGCCTTGTCCATGTCCTTTGTCAGCAGCTCTCCATTTTCCTTCTGTAAGGGTCCCACATTGTCCCTAGTTCTCCTCTTCTCACTAATATACCTGTAGAAGTTCTTCTTGTTCCCTTAAACTCAACAACACTTTCCTTTCTGTGAAGAAGGTACGACTTTAATTCTAACTCCGTTGTTACACCCCAAGGGAATTCAAGGGGGATTCACCTAAGAGGATGATACAGCCAGCCCAGTTGAAATGCCTCTATGTGAACGCACACAGCTTGCACAATTGTGGGTATTTTGAATCTGGTGCATTCTAAGATAACTGGTACCCACTTAAAAGAAGCTTTGTCTATAAAGAACAGAATAATCCTTACCAGATGCTATGCCTCAACATTTATATTTTCCCTAATAAAATGTAAACTTTATTAAACCCAAACGTATTGTCTCCAGAAATAACCTGTAACCAGTGTTCGTGTTAGTCTCAATTTTAAGCATATATTTCATAGCAGCAGCTACTGCTTAAAGATTGACATGTTTTAATGTTTGAAGAGCTTTTTATGAAGTGAATTAACACAATCTGCCCATGAATAGGACTATCTGCTGTAAGTTTGCTGATAATTTATTTAGCTACACTGTGAGCTAAATCGCTCCAGAGAGAGATTCATTGGCTACTGGAATGGGCTGCCCAGGGAGGTGGTGGAGTCACCGTCCCTGGAGGTATTCAAGATGCGTTTGGGCATGGCACTTGGTGCCATGGTCTAGTCTTGAGGTCTATGGTGATGGGTTGGACTTGATGATCTTTGAGGTCTCTTCCAACCCTGGTGATACTGTGATACTGTGAGATGTCCTTCTGGTACTTTCTCCTCTTGACTGGGGACTAAATCTTTGGTTGAGAACCTGGATGAAAGACTCTCTGAAACAAATAGGCGTATATGCCCAGAAGATGTCTCCATTCAATGATAGCTTATGTTATCTATGGCTATGATCACTCTGTTCTCCTATTAAGATCAGTGAGAGAGTCCCCATATTTCTACTCTATGCCTCCAGTTCAAATTAAGCATTTTGTTTTATACAGTAAAGACTATGGATTACACAAAATAATTTGCTGTGATCAGGTTGCTGCAGAACCAATGAATTATCATTCATAATAGTGTGCAAATGTAGGTGACTGTACACGCTTCTGCAGTTCACAGTCCCATTTTCCAAACTGCCAGATCTTCTGAAAAATAGGGCAGATAGTGATAAGTACTACAAAGAACAAGCATACACCCACACATTTGCAATACTTCTATTTTTAAACTAGGTTTGTGGACAACTACACTGTTGAACTTTGCATTTCAAATTGATAATTCTTACACATGAAGCAGTTGAGATTATGAAGTTTTCTTAATATCTTCACATTTTCTACTATTTTCTTGAGGTCTCCTTTGCTTCAGCAGTCCACTCTTCAATACTATCCAAGCAAAGAGTTAAGTGATTCTGAACAGTCTCACAGGTTTCTGGAGTGCTAATCTATTTTACTTGACATTTTCCTTTAAGCTGGGCAAAACCTAAGTGATGTAGCAAACTAAACCACCTTAGTAATGTTTCCCATTGAAAGTAGAATGTTTCAGTTCTTTGTACAGGAATCTTTAAAAATAATTCAGCTGTGCAGTGCTAAGTATTTAAGAAAGAAATGGTTTAGAAGATGTTCGTATTTCTGAGAAGTGTGGTGGTTTAATTCCAGAGACAAAAACCCCTCTGTAAAACAGCTAAAGAAGTTCATGCTCTGTCATGTATGAGCATGTGGAAATACTCCTTGAATAAACACGCTTGCTTGCTGTTTGTTTGTTTGTTCTAGCCTGTTGAATTTAGTGTACATCTTGAGTTCAAAAACCCTAAGGTTGCATAGCTTCTAAGCACATGGATTTCATTCCTGTATTACTTTTGAATATGGATCACTGGCATCAAGTCAGTTAATTTGCCTTCGTCAATCACAGAAAAGTAATTTTATACTTTAGTAATTTTTTTCTAGTGTGAAATACCACATCAGCTTTACATCAGCTTAGACTCTTATAATTCCTACTATTTTAGTTGCATGGATTCTTGCTGTGCTGTGAGGGATTTCATGATTAAATATCAGCAAAACTGAACTCAAATCTGCCCTTTAAGACTACTACGAATTTTACTAAATAAATATTCCCAATTATCTTTTACTAATATTATCCTGTATTTTAAAGTTCAAACTTTAACTCTTTATAGCTGATTACTGAAACATAAACCAAGCAGTTTCATATCAGTAGAACACAAGAACGGTGACTGTGCCTAAAGGAATACAAGAAATACCTTTCCTGGTGTAGCTGATTACATATGGATAATCTGAGGTCCATTTTTTTCAGCTGTATCTGATAATCTGGAATAATATTTTTTGGACTAAGTGCCTTCAAAGTGAAACTGTGAGATATACTTTGAGCTCCCCACTTCAGTGTCTGTCAGTACTGGTTGCTAACTCTGTGCACTCGATAGTTAACGCAATCTATTTTTTAATTTGTTTATTTCAATGATCTTTAATGGCAATTCTGAACCAGTAACAAAATTAGTAAAAGTAGTGGCCTTTGATGCTGTCCAGCAGAGGAAAACCAGAAGCTAACAACCCAACCATTTCTGCCATGGGGAGTGGGATGTACATAGAGAAGATGATTTTGTTTAGGGATTACATTAATCAGAATCATAGGATCAGTCTGGAATTGGTAAGGAAGTCTGCCTACTATTTAAACATCTGTATTTCATAAAAAATATGCCCTATTTGGCATCTGAGCTGTAGACTAAATATTCATTTTACCCTAGATGTCATTTGTCCTTCTTTTAATCTTCTGGCTAGACAATAGATATATTGATGGATATCATGCTTGGTAACCTGTCTGCTACTTTTTAAAGTTTTTGTTTAAACCTAATTAACCAGGTTTACTTAGAACAGACTTAGAACTGTTCCATTCCTTCTGTGCAAGGAGCACAGAATAGGAAAACAGGTTAATTTTCCTGCAACCTCAAAACCTTATTTAGATTTTAGTTAGTTTTAAATTTTAATTAAACCCCCCTTAAGGTTGAATGAGTAGATTGTTCTCCCATCAGAAATTTGGGCCAATAGGTTTCTCTTAACTGAGGAAAAGAAATCGACCTGAAAAAGAACTTGTGGTAAAAAGATAAAAGTACACTACCTTGCAAAAATTCAGTGCAACACAGTGATAGTTATTAAAATGTCTATTCACAGAAGCACTAAGTAAATTTGCATTGAGTGCATAATGAATAGCTAGTAAAGTAACTAACAACTGGAAAATGCAATCAATATTAATCACAAATTTGATTTTTAATGACTTTGATCATTATCAGACTTGCCTGTTCATAGAACAGCTAAAGAAGCAATGAAAAAAAAGCCCTTAAAACATGGATTACTATTTAGGTTGCTGTTCAAGCACTTCCATGTTCTTTCTGCTGCTGAACTATATGACAAAGCATGCATTTCAGGAAATACTCCATTCTCTTTGATTTTTGCAAAATACACAGGTTATCTCTAAGACACTTGAAAGAAAACAAAATTTACAAAGGAATTTAGGTTAGCACAACAATCCAAAAGTTTCTCTATTTTTTTTCAGTGTACTTTTTCCTTTACTGTTTTGTGCTAGAATCTTAGTTGTTAAGGAACTCCCTTCCTCTGCACTTGTTTAGCCATATTTTCTCTGATCATATTCTTTCTGCACCTATGGAATTTGCATTTGTGGTTGCACAATGACAGATTTACTGTGTTTCTTCTAGCGACTTTTAGGTATCTCCCTTTTCCCTTTAACACTTTCATTAATGAACAACCCAATAGCATCATAGAATCATTTCACTGTTGATATGAAGGGAATACTTCAAAATTTTTCAGTCTTAATCAGATGAAGATTATTTTTGTTTGACTAACTTTTTAGTTACGGTGGAACATAACTTAGCTAATATAACATTCCAGCAATATCAATAAACAAACACACAAAAGGTCTGGAATAGGTAGGTGCTGGTTTAACATACTGGATACCTTTTCACATCCCTTAGAGCCTATCTATTCCTTTTCATGGTGAGCTGCTGTATTTTGTAAGCTGAACCATGAATATATTAAAGTATGAGTGACATATTATTATTTGCAATGAAATGACCAAAATAGCAACATGTCTTCTGACACTTCTCACAATATCCTAAGAGTATGGAAGCAATTTTCAGATATCTGTTCCCTGAAATCTAGTTTTACATTGGCCATTTTGACTCTTAGATATCTAACGCTCTTTGCTTCCATTAGACGGTTGGTAGCCTTTGGCAATTCCTGGATCTTTCTTTGTGAGGCTAAAAATATCTTTTCACACAAAAGCGGTTTGAAGACTGACTACTGCTTCCTTTACTGGGGAAACAAGCAATTTGGGTGATTTGGGGGTTTTGTTTGGTTTTGTACACAGTAAAACTAACACAGCAAACTTAATGTAAGAAAAAGAAGTCTGTGTTTATATATAGTACATCAATCAATAACATAACTGGAAAACATTAAAACTATCTCTGAACCCCATTTGTAATGCTGTTCATAAAAATCCCAAAAAAACTCCATGAAAAATTCATGGTGAGAGCAAATTTTATTCCCTAGTGTTTGAAACAGAGGAATTTCTTGGCCTGCCTCTTGGCTAAAGCTGGAATAGTAACATATTCAACAAACCATACCAAAAAAGAAAAAGATAAAATTAAAAAAAAAAAAAATCTTCTGTTAATGTTTTGTCAGTGGCACGAAGAAGTGAGACATTTTAAGGGAAGAAAAATATAGCTAGCATACTGAAACAACCAGAACTACTCTTTCTGGATTTGGTATAAATTCAAGGAAATTTCCCTTAGCTCTTAGTTGTTTTCTTAAGTGCCATATATATATATATATATATATGTATATATGTATATATATATATATATACACAGAGAGAGAGAGAGAGTTGTACATTATAAGGGAAGCACTGCAGTTTGTTAGACAAAACACTGGTTACAAGTAAATGTAACAACACACATGACCCCAGTCCTGGTGCACGGAAAGTCAGTGAGGGTACACATTGATGAAAAGAAACTTGATGCAAGATACCTATTTTGCATCCTCATAGAGCTGACAAGAAACTGTAGTTATCTTGATTAATGTCAGCATCAGATGTACTGGAGACACAACCAAACTTTAGGCTCACCTGAGGGGAAAAATAATTAGCACTAGCACACCTACTGTTCTGTCTTGAGTGCTTAATTGCTTTAGCCCAGATGAGAACAGTGATTCATAAAAAAGAATTTAATGACTGTGTTAAAAAAAGCTTGTGAATATCAACATAAATTAATCCCTGGAATAATTTCTTCTGTAATACGAAATAGGGGATGTTTCTGCAAATGTAGCTTTATATCTTGCATACTAATTTAAGTTTCTTTTTACATAATAGTAATGGTTTGATTTATTTTTTTAAAAATACATGTCTGACTTCTAAATTAGAGTAACGTTAGAATATTCATTCAGATATTTCATTAGGTGGAGAAAGGTGTGTGTTTGATGGGTCAAATTCCATGGTGCCAACTAGTTTCTGTTGGATGAGGTCATGTCTACCACTAAGAAATTTTATCACCCAAACTTTCATCGCCTTTCAGTTGCCAGCTTTGCCCTGCTGCTGAAGCACATGCATGCTTGGCTGCTTTTGCTGGTGTAGCTCCTTGCTGAGAGTCACTGTGTTGGCAAAGGCACTGTGCATGGTGGGTTAGAGCCCAGAGCCTACAGCTGCTGACACTGCTGTATTACTGAAGTGTGTCAAGGCTGGCATTTTGTCAGCAGCTGAATGTCAGCTGAGAGTTTCTGTCATTTGTAAAGGTGGTTTCAGTGCAAGGACTGGATTTTGCCTGCCTCATTTTGAGATATTGTAGAGGCATGGCAAAAAGAAGCAAAAATTGGCAGCATATGACTCATCGGATATTTTTTTTTTTAAATAACATTTTGAACCATTTCCTTCCTTTAGAAATGTTTGTAATGTGATTACAGAGACATATCTTTCTAAAATTTTATTGAAGCAACAGAATTGTTTCATTAGCAATTCTGCCTACATTACTGAATTTACTATGCTCTGGGACTATTTATAACATTCTTACTATGCCCTGAATTTGGTGACATAAATACATACATGGTTGGAGCATCTCTCCTATGAAGACAGGCTTAATGAGAGTTGGGGCATTTCAGCCTGGAGAAGAGAAGGCTTTAAGGAGACCTTGAGTGGCCTTCCAGTATCTGAAGGGGGCCTACACAAAGGCTGGGGAAGGACTATTTACAAGGTTTTGCAAGGACAGGACAAGGGGCAATGGGTTTGAAGTGGTAGAGGGGAGATTTAGAATAGATGTTAGGAGGAAGTTCTCTCCAGTGAGGGTGGTGAGACACTGGCACAGGTTGCTCAGGAAGGTTGTGGTTGTTCCCTCACTGGAGGTGTTCAAGGCCAGGTTGGATGAGGCCTTGAGCGACCTGTACTAGACGAGGTGTCCCTGCCTACGGCAGGGGGTTGGAACTGGATGATCTTTGAAATGCCTTCCAACCTAAACCATTCTATGATTCTGTAACTGCTGCTTGTAAAAAAAAAAAAGAAAAAACAATCTATCAGCAGATAGTAGAGTACAATCTCAATACACCTGGAATGTGAACATAATATTAAATACAGTAAGAAAGCAGGAGCAAATAAAGGACTTGACTTTTCGTTCCTTGAACTGGAATGAATGCTGCTTATGATGCCACTGCTGGAATATGCAATGTATTTTACTAAACCTTTTCTTGAGATAGAGAAGAACATTATTTTTAAATTAATTTGTGCAAGTTTGTACTTAGTGCTTTGAAAAGAGATTGTGAAAAATGCCTAGAGAAACTGGAGGCAGATCTCACTATTTTAGCCATTGAATTTGTGTCATGAAAATCTTTTAATGTCTTGCCAAATGTCATCATCCTAAAGCAAAGCCTACGTTTTAAAAAAGTGATGCAATATATAGTCTATAGCACTTAACATTTTGCAGTCATGCAGTTGTAGTAGTGTAGTGACCAGGAAAAACACAGATGTGCACTGATTGTATGTTACTTATTAGCAACACCTTGTTCATTTGCTGACAATTTTGTCATTAAATATTAAAACTTCTTTTGAAAATTATCTGTAGAAGACATAAATACTTACGGGAAGGTTTGTTTATAGTTCTCTCTTGGAAAGTTTTTTTAATTGCTTCCCTTTCTATCGATATTTTGAATCATCCTGCAGAAACCATTTTGTAGAACTTTGCAGTTTCTCTTTAAAGATATAAAAACTCCTGCTCTTTTTCTTTACACATTAAAGACCTTCCATACAGCAAGGAGGTGTATTGATATTTTTGTCTTCTAGCATATGGGAAACTGCTTTAATAATTGTTTTGTGCAGTACCCATGGAATATCTGAAAAGCTTAATCTTTGTCAACAGTGTAATTCATAGTCTACTGAAAGCCATGTGTTTTATTTCTATCAAAACGTGAAATATTATATATATCACATCACATCAGTGTTGTATTAGCTGCATCAGTGAAAAGCAAAAAGCATCTTTCCTCCTGTAAATAATACTGCATTCTCTCAACAGGTATTTAAAAAGCCTTTCCTGATGAGAAGATGCTTGCTCTGTTTTAATTTGCACATGTACAATATTCTATTAAAATGCAGTTGGTTTAGTGATCATGGAGTGTGAAGGTTTGGGAGTTCCCCACCCCCACACACTTTGTAAAATGACCCAGACTAGAACTCAGCCGGCTGGAAGTTAAGTGATGAAACTCTATTTACAGCTTTGCACAATGTACAGCAGATATATACACTGTATACAGAATATTTACAGAAATATACAAGTAAATGGTAATACAGCAACACAACTCCCCTCCCAGAAATCAGAGACCCCAGGAGGGGCTCCCAACCACCCTTCCACCTTCTCCCCACTCCTGTACCTTACCCCAAGGTTTGCCTTATGTGCAAGGTAAATTAGGAGGATCAGCCAGGGGAGTTAGAAGAAAAGTGGTTAGTGGGGATTAATCAGCAGAGGAATCAGAGCCCAGAAACTGCTAGATCCCACCAGCAGCTCCTGCTCCAGCCAGAGACAGAGACTGACTTATCTATTGTTTTGGTTAGTGTTCCCAAACAATTCTCCAGCAAGGGTATGAGTGAAATAGACATCATGATGTTTTCCTTTCACAGCCTATAGTGTAATTTTCTCTATTAAAATATTCTAATTAGCCTCAAACCAGCACATGGAGCAAGAACAGGCAAGGAATGGTAAGAGTGCCTCAGCAGTTAGAAAGAGGGTTGTTTAGTAATTGCTACCATTTACAACACACTGTAAAACACATTAAGTAATGTATTGGCCAAAGAGAAAGCTATGCAAACTCCATAATGGTGAAGTGGACAGAGTTAAATGCTCCTTTAGCTTCTTCACAGAATATTATCAAATTCATAGATAACTCTTCGTGACAAAACTGAAATGGGGCATTTTCAGCTTCTTTCAGTGCCAATTTTCAATGTGCCAAATCTATCTTCAGCCCTTCACTATCCGGCAAACTACCATCTGCTTTGTGAAGAAATGGAAAGGCTTGAAGTAATGCAATTAAAATTGGCATTTCAACAATAGTACTGTAGTATTTTTATGGAATGTTTATTTATTTAACAAAAGGCTAGTCAGACTAGCCAATCAGTGCCCCATTTTGTAGTGTGTTATAAAGCCCACAGGAAAAGACAGCTGCTAAGAACCATTTAGATTTTCTTGGACAAATTGGAGAAAAAAATATTTTTGGGGGTTTTTTGTTACACTTATTGCTGCATTTTTGACGTGATGACGGCATCATCAAATTCCAGTGTCAGATTCACAAAAGATTACTTGCTGGTTTCTCTGTGTATGTTTTTTTGCCTAGGCTCTTCTGTGTGTATGTAGGTGTAAAAAAAAAGAATTGGTCTCTTCATTACTCTTGTGTTCAAACGTGCTCTGTAACAGCTCCCATCTAGCTTCCCCAGATGTAGCTTTTTATGCTTCTTTCTGGGATAAACTCTTTTCCACAACTGCCATCTAATTTCCACAGAGCTTTGTTGTTTCTCAGTGAGCTGTAGGTCCATCCCATAGGTGGTATCTCATCTATCTACCTTTCTATCTAACCTCATATGCCTTTTGCCAGTTGATATTTTTCTGGTTTCAGTCCTTACCATTCGTTTCTCAGTGCTTCCTTATAGATCTCTTGCCATGCTTTTTGCCTCACAGACATTACAGCATGGCTTTTGTGCCTGGAGCTGCCTGTACAGTTGGAGAACCTGTCTTTGTACAGATCTGAACAAGTATTAGGGTTTGCTTAACTGAGTTGTAGCTATTTTTTCTGTTGGTGTCATCTTCTTTTGATTACGCCACTTTCCCTGTGAATTACAGTGTAGGAGTGTTTTCATGAAACAAGGCTCTGGAAGTGAAGGAGTATAAAGTATTCGATAATAACACTCCTGGTCTCCCTTGTCTTAATTTAGATTTTGCTAACAATATTTTACTATTAAACTGCATGAAGAGAAAGAGAGGAAGATCATATTCTTAGTATGATGGTAGAGGTAGGTTGTGTTTCACATGCAGCTTAAAAATAATTATTATGAGCCAACAGAAGTGTGTTACTGAATGTTGAGAGAAATAGTATGACAGCAATAAGGGAAAACATGAAACAGATGTACCATATGTTACTGTGCATTTGCTTTCTATCATAAAACCACAAGGCATGCAAGAATAAAGGTATTAATGACTTAAACTAGTTGTTTGGTGTTTTTTTTCTTTTTGCAAGGGTTGGGGAAAGCCCCAAATTTTATTTTGTATTAATTCAGAGAAACCACCTTTACGTCTGAGCAGAGTGTTTACTGTCTTGTAATTATGGATGATATTTGGGGTTCCCCCCCACACACTTTTTTTTGTACACTTTTTAGCAGTTGGGAAAGCGTCTCACATGGCCCTCAAGTGCCCTAAAGAGATGTAATAAATGCAATTCAATCAAGAGGAACATGCTTCTAATGCAGAATGTGTAGCCAAATGTACACGTACCCCAGACCATAGATGTGGTGCTGGAGAAATAACAGGGTTCAGAAAGCTTACATGGCTGTTAGGCAGTAAAAAGTGCACACATTTGCTAGTATTTCCCTATTGTTCCTGCAGTCTTCATTCATGTGGCCATAGGATAGAGTAGCTAATGGGAATAAATATTACCCTTCAGTTTTACTTGTGGGAATTACCTGAAACATAGAGTATATTTAATTTTAGTACATTTTCTTAACTCCTACCTGGATTGAAATAGAAAATAAAAAGGCTACTTCGTGTGAACTGACTCCCTACAGAGGAATAATATTTGTTTTTTCTATGAAAGGAAAGATGATACTTTGTTAAACGCTGGACTTGATTGTGGTTATTTATCTTTTCCTACAAAAATTTCACCGACTGGCAGTATTTAAGTGGAATTCAGTTGCATGATGTGTTTAAAACTCATTTGGTTTTACTTATACGGAGACTCGGGGATTGAAAGCCTTAGGATTGTAATGGAAATAATGGGTTATATGTAAGGATCTGACCCCTTGTCTCTTGCTTTTCTTGCAGTCTCGTGGTGTTAAGTAGTTGAAACCCTGGCTGAGGCAGGTTTCTATGTTAAAGAGTTAATGAATAAATTGAAAGATAGAAAACTCAATCTTCTGTCTCAAAAAACCCACATCAACCTGCAATTTCTGCTTTAAATCTTGCAATGAGTATCTTTTTATCATTACAGCACAATGCAATTGTGCTAATTTCTCTAGCCATTTTAAACTGAAACTTAGACAAAATAACTTAGATGTGTTTCAAGCACTGAAGCAAGTACATTTAAAAAAAAAAATCTTATTGAGACAAGCCAATATAGACTGTTAGGAAACAAAGTAGCATTTTCACTTCTGCTGTAAGTCATTTGAAGTTCCTCTTAAGTAAGAAATTGAGGGCTATGTATCCTTTTGGTTTTCCTCAGGGAAAACAGAAAGAAACAAGCATCTAGACTCCTGTACAAGAAGTCATTAATTGATTAATTTTTCAATTTTTTAAAAAGAGATGCAGTGATGGCTGATCACCTTCCCCACCTCCTGAGTCTGCCAAAATCCTTCTCTCTACACTTCCATGGATTTTGAATTCCACAGTGTTAAAAGGAAAAAAAAAATTAAAACAAAACAACAACAACAACAAAACCTCACAAGAAAACCAAAACAAAACAGGAAAAAATCCACCATACTGAAAACCTGAGGTATCAGCAACAAGATTGTGCTATATGCTCACAGCATTTGAATAGTCAAGATTGAAACCGAAGCTATTCCCAGTAATGCTATTGGAGTACCTGGACTAGAGAGTCATAGGTCTGTTTCCATCACTGCTTTATAAGATAATCTCTTGAAAAGGATGCTTATGACAGTTCCTTTTCAGCAAATTTTCTAGAAATGTTGATTTGCATTAAAGTTGATTTCTGTGGAAATTGCTAGTGTCTCAGAGTGTGTCTGAAAATGAACATAGCAATTATCTATGAAATCTTCAGGACAATTTCAGAGAACAGGAAAGCTTCACATATTTCTGCTACAGAGCACTAGAGCTCCTGGGGAGATCCATGGAAAAGAGACTTGACTTATTTCTATAGAGTTTAGCCCTCTTTTTAGAAATATCATATATACTGAAATAGTAGATTAGCAACACATTAAGTAGTGTCACCATAACATTTTTTGTTCTGTCTTAATTTTATGCTCTGTCACAGTAATTTCTTAAACACCCACATGACTCTTTTTATGAGTAAAATAACTTGTTCAATATGCGCCTCCCAGTTTCATATATGCAAGAGATTACACTTCTGTGATTTTTATTGAAATAATATTAGAAGAGCCTCACTTATTTAAGGGTCAGGTTGCAATCAGACATGAATATCCTAACGTGCTAAGTGATTTTGAAGTTAATTCAGTGTTTAGCTTGATAGCCAGAAGAGTTTAACTCTGAAATCAAATTTTACATATATATATATATATACACACACACACATATATATATATACGAAACATATTACAAAGTACCTGTTAATATGAGATAGTAGAATTGATAGTACTGTAACTCCAAGAATTTCCTAGATTTACAGGAATTCTATAGATGGAGGCTGGATTATTTGGTGATGTAAATTTATTCTAGAAAAAAATTCACTGGTTAATAGCAGAAAATCAGAACTATCAGAATACAGTCAAGGTAAGTGAATGCAAGAGGAGGAAAATTTTCACTAAGTATCTGCAAACCTTGCTTTTAGATTTTATGAATCTTGTGGTTATTATTTTTGTGGTTATATTTCTGTAAACTAATTAAAATTGACAGGACTATGGATTTCTTCAGAATTAAGAGTCTGATCTGTTACCTACTGATGCTGTTCTGCAGCTTTGCTACATGGTACTGTAAAAGCAACAGAAACTACTTTGCAGGCTTCTTTGAAGTTGCAGAATTCAGTTAAAGAATGACTTCTCCCCACCTTTTTTTTTAATTATACAGAATCTCCTTTTTTAGTAAGGGCACAAAACCTTATTCAAATTCTCAGAACTTAATAGCTATCAATGACATCTATTCTCTCTGTTGTTACCATTGCAATTCATGTAAAATTTTCAGTTTCTTGTTAAAAAACATGTCATAAGAGTAAAATTCAACTTTGATATTTTGGATATAGGACATTTGAATGGTACCCTTACTGCAGGTGTTCTGCAGTCCCTCCAGGTCAGAGATAATTTTTAGAAAAAGAGAGCAAAGGAGAGTCCATCTCTTCTGTTAACGGCATTTACCAAAAGTAGAATCAAAGTTTCTGTATTGAATAGACCAAAATGTCAGTCTTTGATACAGGTAAAAATGAGGCCATTATAGCAACCCCCTTAGGAGCTAACAGAGGTCTTTGGTTTGGTACCTAAGGAGATTAGAATTTTGATGTGTGTAACATATTTTCATTATATGTTCTTATTGTGTTCATGTTATAGTATCTCACTGCTATGCAAATTGATAGAGTAAAATAAATAGATTTTTTTTAAAAATAAATTATTTAATTTTCTATATTCTGGTCTGGTGATAGGGCTTTTTTTTTAAATCAGCTGAGATTTCTACTCTGAACCCTGCTTTTTGTTGGTTTTGTGTGCTTTTTGATCTGCATTGTAAGACTTCTGTAGCCAAGTATAAAGCTTATAATGGTTTCCTTCCTGTTGTTACCCAACAATGAGTTGAGAGCTACAATATTGCTATTTCAAAGTTTACTGGAATTCTACTTACTTAAACTGTTACTTGCTAGGTAAGGAACTGAGACCTGTCATCTAGGAAAGAAAAATACAGAAATTACTTTTTCTTCTACTTGAGGCTGAGGGTTGGGGGTTTTGGGGGGTTTGTTGGATAGTGTTTTGTTAGTTCTTCCCTCAGAAAACTATTCATTGACATTGATCTGCCATACTTCAACTGTTGAGCATTATTGTGTCATCTGTCAAAGTCACTGTTGAGTTTTCCTAAATTCTCACCTTTTTTCTTCTTCCATTTCCATGAATTCATGGAAGGACAAGCAAGTTTTTCACTATGTTTTGAAATGGAAAATAATGCAATTTATTTTAAATAAAGCTTCATTCAAATTTGATATTATAGGAAGTCCTCTGACAACTTGAAGTTGTAATTTATCCAGTGTTTTACTTATAGAGTAACACGGTTCCAATGCATATTTGCCTAAAATCAATCAAATTCTGGCTAAAATTTACAAGAAAAGTGAAAGAGAGTGGCAGTTTAACCTATTGGTTTAATCACTTGGTTTACCAGTCTGAACCAAGAATTTCTTTTTAATGGTATGGTGCACACTGCTTTTAGATATCTAACAGCTGCAAATTTATTGATCTGAAGTTCACTGCTTGCCCCTCCAGGTGACACAAGGATATCCACCTTCCCTATCTTTCTATACGAATCCAAGAAGAAATGCAAGATTCATGCTCAAATACTTCTTAATCTCAGAAGAAGAGTACTGACTTTGAATTTTCATGTTTCACATCTAAAGTCTAAATTTAAATAGGTGAAGTCTGATTTCGGTACTTAAACAATCTGTGCACATCTGAAAATCCAGGCTATAAGTAGTAAGTTAAACAAATTGAACACTGACTCAGAAGGAAGACTTGTTCCAGATTCTCTGAAAAGAGACATTCCTCTTTCCTGAGCTGTAAAGGAGGCAGTGTAAACCCACTTAGATTAAATGACAGCTTGCCAAAAAGTTCCCCTGTTAAGTCTGAACAATAGGATACCAATTGTTTTGCTCATTATAATGGCTTTGAAATACTTATTAAGTCCTCCATTATGTTTACAACCAAGTTCCCAAGTGATTGTTTGTTTCACTTAAACTGCTCCTGAGTCTGGCCCTCCACTCCACTAACAGAGCAGAGTTATACAAGACAACAGAAGGACAAAGCTCTGGGGACCTGGAAATACTGCCACCTTTCAAGGCTCCTCACACCTAAGCTTACCATCCTCTTAAATGTGATTGATGCCTACTACAGTTTTTCTCTTGCACAGTGAAACAGAAGGAAACATTGCTTTTAATGATGACATTATTCAAAACATCAGTGAAGAGGAAACACAGCTATTCTTTTGGTGTTTAAATCCCTGAGCTTGTCAGTGTGGGAAAAGTAGGTGAGTAGCAGAGCTACTGCCTCAAGACATTGCAGTCTTCAAATTCACAATTCAAAGAAAACAGTCATAGTTGAACAGCACAACAGGAAAGGGAAAGCGTAAGATGTGTAAATGATATAAATAAGGAGTTTATACAAATTGACTCACTCTTGATTGCACATAATCCTCCTAGTAGCCTTTTCTGAATTAAAAACAAGAACAGCAGCAAACCTTCCTATGTGTTTTCCAGAATTTTCTACCATCTGGTAAAAATTAAACAAGCAGTAAAATGAAAGAAAAGGATACATACATCATAACAACATACGTTTACTAGACTTCTTCCACTAAAAATGCTATTTTGTGTACATATTTGAACTCCTCACCTGCTAACAATAATTACTGAAAACAGCTGATTACTTAGTTCTAGGGGAAAAAAAATATGAGGAAAATAAGCCTTCAAAGCTGAAAGAATTAAATTTGTTGTAGACACTCTTAAGCCAGGATTAAAAAGACAAGAAGAAAAAAATGCCATCTAAACATTCCCATGGTAGTAGTGAACAACTGATCTCAAGATACTAAAAAAAAACACTCCAGCCCTTCAGATTGTATCATGATAGAATTGAAAAAATAAAAATTATGGACATTGGAGAATGAAGTGTTCAGAGCGAAGACCAAATACAGTATCAGAGCTAAAATCCATTATTGATCTGCCAAAGATAATGTAATTCAATGGCAAATTGTGTCATACGCTGCAGTCAAAGGAGCAGCAGCATTCACCATTTTCTCATGATGCAAGTATGCAAGTACAAAATACCTAAAGTAGTCTAAATACTTTTCTCAGTGCCCACTGAGACATGTCTGAAGGAAAGACTGCAGTACATTAAAGATATTCAAGCTTCCTTCAAAAAAAAATTTATTAAGCGCCAAAAGCAATCTAGCCTCAGTAGCAGAGACGCTTTGGAGCAGAATCCAAGCTAATGCCAGACTTAGAGATCCCATTTTCATCTCCTACTCTTGGCCACTCAGTCCTACACTGGCACATGGCTAGATGTACGCACTCAGGGAGTCACCCAGCTGAAAACTGACTTGGGAAAGAACTCAAGTATTATGTTGACACACAAATTCTAATGACAGCTATTGGGAAGAAGGAGAAGAATGTGCAAGATTGCTGGTTGGCAGAAAAATAAGGTGATTTTGCACGTCCCCTGCAACCTCTCACACTAAGATCCAAAGTTCTGCAGAAAAGGAACAAGACGGCAAAAGTCAGAGGACATTAGAGCCATTTGTCAAAGCACACAGTTTTTTAGGTTTGGGTATTAAACCAGCGAGCAAATGCAGTCATAACCTCCAAGGATCAGAATGCGAAGTAAATGAAACTTAAGTGAAATGTTCTCTAAACAAAACTCTACAAGTTCAATCAGCAACTCATAATGGATGCCCAAAAGGTGAAAGAATGCCTTGAAAGCTATTAAGAGTAAACCTTCATCAGAATGTAAAGATGGAAATTCCGTACACCATTGAGCCTCCTTCAAAAATCTATTTATGCAATGCTAGGCGTCAGAAGTTTTCAATTACAGCACCCACAGAAGTAGTGAAAAAGGAACCCTGTAATTGATAATGCCAACTAGATAAGAATGCTATGCTCTAAAACTGGGAGATAAGTGAGGTAAATTAAAGAATAATAGAAGTTGGAACAATTTGGTATAACACAAGGACAGCTTCTTATTTCCAAACTACTTCTCTACTGGATTTTGTGGGGGTTTTGCTGTTGGTTTTGTTTGGTTTTCAGATTGTTAGGTTTGTTTTGGTAGGGTTTTTTTTAATTAATATGCGCTAAAAATATCTGAAATATTAATAATGCAACACTGTGTAACACAATTTGCAATAAAATACTTAATAAATATGAGACCAAAGGGGTTTTTTAATATATATTACCTCTGAGTTATTTCAAAAGCTTAGTTCAAATGATGTCAAAGAAAGAGTAGATTCTACTTCACATATATGGAAACAGAAATCACTCATCTGGAATCATCTGGGGAATGAACAGGGAGAAAGTCTTTGGAATCATAAGTTTTCAAATACAGTTACCAACTGAGTTGCAATTCAACTTTCTTTTAAGATGACTGTGACATTATAAAAAGACTTTCTAATTGAAACAAACACAAAAAAATGTATTACTAAAGGTAAATTTGTTTTCTTGCAACTTTTCAAAATCTGTCTTACATTCTATTCTATGCTTTGCCATTGATGGCACCACTTCTCTACACAGGGAAGCACTGCTCTATACACGATCTGAGTTCTAAAAAGGGTAATACCTCACCTATTTAACACAGAATCTTTATTACTTGTGATTTCAATACATGCTTTATGATTATACTTATATACTTAATAAAATTAAATAATCTCTAAAATATTATTTAGAAATATTTTTTGTTGGACTTTGCTAGACTGCCACTGCTTGTTCCTTTTGCAGTCCTGAAATCAGAGCAATGTGATGTACTCTGGTGGAAAAGCTTACGATGATTATTCTTGCCTAATCGCACAAATTCTAATTCTGACAGCTCTCCCTCTTCAGGGGATGAACTGTCTAAATAGGAGGAAGAATGCCTGGTTTTGCTTTCTTAAGCAACTTTTATGCTTCCTATGGTACAGTTCTCTCCTCCCTTCCTTAACTCCACAAGGGAATCTTAAGACAAAAATCTCTCTCTAGTGTAAGCAATGTACTAGATTATTCATACGGAGTTATGCAGCTCATTCATTTCCACATGTCAACCTAACCAAGCTATAAGCACATGTTATAAATAGAATAACATACATACCAAAATCTCAATAACATAAAATAAAAACAAATTAAGAATATCCACAAGAGGGTGATGGTCATCTGAGCAGTGTCATTAACCAGTAATTAAAAACTGTCAAATCTCTCTTAAGCATCAGAATCATAGAATCATAGAATGGTAAGGTTGGAAGGGACCTCAAGGATCATCTAGTTCCAACCCCCTGCCATAGGCAGGGACACCTCCCACTAGTACAGGTCACTCAAGGCCTCATCCAATCTGGCCTTGAACACATCCAGGGAGGGAGCATCCACAACCTCCCTGGGCAACCTGTTCCAGTGCCTCACCACCCTCACTGTAAAGAACTTCCTCCTAACATCCAGTCTAAATCTCCCCTCTGCCAGTTTAAACCCATTGCCCCTTGTCCTGTCATTGCAGGACCTTGTAAATAATCCTTCCCCAGCCTTCCTGTAGTCCCCCTTCAGATACTGGAAGGCTACTATCAGGTCCCCTCGAAGCCTTCTCTTCTCCAGGCTGCAGAGCCCCAACTCTCTCAGCCTGTCCTCATAGGAGAGCTGCTCCAGCCCTCTGATCATCTTTGTGGCCCTCCTCTGGACCCGCTCCAACACCTCCATGTCCTTCCTGTGCTGAGGGTTCCAGAACTGCACACAGTACTCCAGGTGGGGTCTGAGGAGAGCAGAGTAAAGGGGCAGAATCCCCTCCCTTGCTCTGCTGGCCACGCTTCTCTTGATGCAGCCTAGGACTCGGTTGGCTGTCTGGGCTGCATGTGCACACTGCAGGCTCATGTTGAGCTTTTCATCAACCCAGACTCCAAGGTCCTTTTCCTCAGGGCTGCTCTCCAGCCATTCACCACCCAGCCTGTATTTGTGCTTGGGATTGTGCCTACCCAGGTGCAGGACCTTACACTTGGCCTTATTGAAGCTTACTAGTAAAACTTATACCAGCGTGTAATACACAATATCTTTCTGAACACAGATTTTATAGGAAGAATTTCTGATTTCCAGAATACTGTAATATCATTCCAATGGTATACTGTCATTTTCATGCCAGTATTAATCATGTCCAGAAATATAATAGAGTTGTGGGTTCATTTTGGGTTTTACAATATATATCAAAACAATTAAGACAATACAATGTTTACCTACATATACTTATCTTAACGTTAAACTCAGTACAAGCCTTTACTTTAATTTTGACAAGGGAAATGTGTGCTCCATATTCCAGAGAGCTGTGTGAACAAGTAGGTACATTTTCAGAGTAGCATGGGAAGAAATAGGATTTGACTGTAGAATAAGGGTAATTGAAAATTTCGGTTTCCCTCAAAATTTAGAGAGATACAGCTTCTTTCACTTGGAACAGTAGAAACTTTTACATAGAGAAGGAATTTAATATGAGCATTGAATGCAAAACATACAGTAGAATATTCTGAATATATCTTTTTAAATGTAAATGTACAGTTATAATTACATATATACTTCAACAGACCATTCGGTTTCGATCACAGACCTACTGATTTCAGTGTTTTTCAAGTTTGGTTTGAACTATTTTGTTTAATCCTTTGGTATAGACAGATTTAAATAACAACCCACTATTTCGCCTTCCTTCTTCTACTGTATCCTGCAGGATGTTTAGGCATTTCTTCACTGAATTAGTTAACATTACACTTTCTCACTAACCATCAACTCCCTGGAGTTAAAATCACACAGTAGTTCACAGTAACAGGACTACTCTTACTGACTTTCCACCTACAAACCAACAGCTATACATCAGTTTACACAATTTAAAACAATAAACATAGGAAATATTTAATTTTTAAATTGCAGCTTCCTGCCTCTCTGTGTGTTCTTTCAATTCAGACACAGATTATGCAGTGAGAACTGTGCTCTGTTCAATTAATAGGCTGTGGCCAATTAAATGGAAGACTTGAGTCTGTGCAAAAAACAGACCTTGTTTCAGGGTTTGCTGCTCCTCTGAAGGTGAATCCCAATGTGCGTTAATCTTTATCTCTAGTTTGTGCTGATCTTTGCATTTCTTCTACAGAAATGTGTTGTGGTGGAGACCTCACACTCATGTAATTATAGATGGAAATGGAATAGAGATTATCTTGTAAAACCTCGGTGTTATGAGTCTCTAACACTGAAATGTTTACACTGATTTGCCTCAGGATTTTTCTTTTGGCAAAAACCATCATTTATTCCTTTCCCTTCAAGGTTTAAAAAAGCACTTCACATGAAATGTACTGCCTTTCCAGATATATTTTGTTAGCTCTGTATATCATCTTCAAACGCCAAGAGTAAGAGCAGTAAGAGCAATATTGTGGCAGATGCTTAAGGAAATTCAAAAAGTAAATGCAATTTCCCCATCCCTCAGGCCAAATATTCTAAAAGTATTAAATTCAAAAAGTGTTATTTGGTTCCGCTATAGGCAATTCTCTATAGAAGATATCAAGGGCTTCTGAATGCTAGTTTCTTTGCTACTGGACTGACACATTCTAGTAACTGACAGCTTTTACAGCTAACCCTCTGGCACTAGGGAAATCTAAAAGTTCTATAATCAGGAATGCTGCACACACTGAACAGAACAACCCACAGGTAAGGTTGGAATTTGGCCCTCCGTAACATTTACAGTCATGACTCCCAGATATGCAAAAATTCGGAAGAAAATTGAATCAATACTATCATGGCAATCCCCTCACTCTAACACCACAATCTAAAATGCATCTTTTGAACTCAGGAACAGAAAAAAGATCAGTAAGTGTCATGCAAGTTTATCTCTAAGCTATATAAATACACAAAATCATTCAAAATAATGCTTTGCAGCACAGCCAAAAGGTTTGTGTTTTTCAGAGTTTCCTACTGCAAAGTAATAGAATATAGCATTATCATCTGCCTGGTAGTTAAAGTGGGGACAACTTGCAGAAAATTCAACATTAAAGGACCAAAATGAGCAAAACCACCTGAAATGGTGGGGGGAAAAAAAGTGTATAAGAAGGGAATTACTTTTTTTTCTTTCTTTTTTTTTTTTTTTAAGTACATACTTCCATTTCTCTCTCCCACTTCAAATAACAGAAAATTCTGAAGAGTCATTTCCAGCATTTTTTTTTTCCTTCCAGATCAACTATAAATCATTGAGGTTTAAAGACAGGAAATAATAACAGTTTACATCAGCTAACAGAAACAGATGTATTTAAAACAAAAACAAAACAACAACACAGACTCCAACTGCAGGTTTCCTCACAATCAGAGGGAAACAATTTCACCAAGGATAATGATGTATTACCTAGGACACCTGTCAGAAATTGTACACAAGAAATTAAATGTTTAGTTAACTTCTTCAAGAGACTTTATTTATCCTTTGTACACCTTGCTTTAAAAGTAAGCTCCTGTGCTATCAAACAGTTTTCTGATGTATCTGGTACCTTTCAGTTCTATCAAAACTCAAAATGGTTTATATACAATACAACTAACTCTTCCCTCACCTCCTTATGTCATTCTGACAGCAGAATGGTGCCATGTAGCAAGGTACCAAGTACCCTGCTGCAAGAGGCAGCAGAAACTAGCAACTCCCATTCCTGAAGTGTGGTTCAAGCACTCTTTCAGCTGGCACTTCTACACAACACATTCTAGAGACTACATACATTTCGTGCTCCTTATGTTTTCATACACTGTGGGGAGCAAAACATAAAATCTGTTTACCTCCCTTAGATCTCAAAAATGCACAAAAGAATCCAACTCATTGTTTTTCAAATGCCTATTAACATATAATACAGTTTAAACTATTAGTTCCTACCATATAATGCATATGTGTTTATTATTTAAACCAGAATACCACCTATAAATTTTAGTCATGACTAAAAAAGCTCTTGCACACTTTCAGGCACACACTCCCCTTATTTTTTTTTCTACCTCAGTACTTACCAAGTTTCCTCAGAATTAAAAATCCCATTGTGGGGGGTGGAGGGAAAAGTACTCAAACACATCTGGGTTATTACTTTTTCATACTCTCCTTGGGTATCTACAGTACCACACCACCTCCTTAAGCCTTTACACTTCCCACCACACAGCCAGTAGCCTTCCCTTATCACCAGTAACAGCAGAACAAAAGTCAACACACACCTTTCTGGCATGGTTTATCTGTCCTGTTTCACACTTCCTATGACCTGTCATTTCTCAGAAGAAGAGTCCTGCTATTTTACCCTTTCCCCACTTCACAGAAATGGATCTATTTTCAAATTTAAAAAATAAAAATATTACTGATGTAATTGTTCCATTATATTTTCATCTTCAGATAATTAAATTTAGCTCTGTAATGAACATTTAATCTATTCTACACATTTAAATGCTAAAGCACTTTGTCTATTTTTAAAAAGGATAAAGAAATATTTTGCACTTACCCAAACTGCCATCAATGTACATGAATTTAAATGAAGAAAACAGTGAAAACATCCAAAAAAAAAGTTAAAATCAATAAGCAAGCATGCATCTCTCAAAACAAAAGTATTTTCATAAGATGAAGAAAGCAACAAACAACAGTACAATGAAAACCAAAATGTTAGATGGACATATGTGCTGAAACTAATAGCTTTAAAATACCTTAACCTTCACTGTTTAATCATATTCAATTTGACTAAACATTGATACGCATTTAGGTTAAAAAAAATCAGGTACATTTTTTCTTATTCTTAATAAATTATTTTATTAGCATGATAATACCCTTCAAAAAACATTTTAAAACATGAACAGAACATTTCCATTTCTCAGGTTACTGGCTTTATCTTTTTGTGGCTAACTGTGTACTTCATGAATACTCACAAACAGCTTCAAAATACCTAGTTTTGCACATATTTACAGACAATGAGACAGACTGAAAGGTATTTATAGATACACACAAAGAGAAACCTCCTCTGACCACCTCTGGTATTTAGGAAAATGGAGGGCCACCTTTCCAACCCATAATCAAATTTATAGTTCGATGCACATTGAGGAAGAAAACAGCCTGTCTGGAATTCAAATTGGATACCCTGTTGCTGGCAACTCTCTGCATATACCCCTACTGTCAAACCTCCAGAAATTCAATGGGCAGAAACAAAGCATCACAGAAAATGATGACAAATAGTGTCAGAAGCGGACGGTGGGGAGATAACAGATATTCAATTTCCTTTGACTTGCAATTAGAGGACACTGAGCAATGAAGTGCAGGAGTAGAATTGATCCCCTCCATGGAAACCACTTCAACTCCATGAAGAAGCTCACTGAAAATGGTGAGCTTCTTCATTATAATAATTATTATTATTACTATTATATTATTAATGTATAATCTTTTTCAACTACATATTATGCATATACTTATACAACTATTATTTTTAATTGTTTTTCTTTTAACTCCACTAATTAATTTCCAGGTAAATTAGCAATGTTACAGCAAATTAAATTATAGCACTTGCTTACTGACTTCTCTTTTACGAGACAAAAAGACGATTAATAGAATGTACTTTGTATGATGCATGAGAAAGCAAAATATGTTTGGCTTGGGTTTTTTTGTGTTTTGTTTGGTTTGGTTGGGGGGGTTGTCTGCTTTTTTGTTTAGTTTTGTTGTTCCATTTTCTTGGGGTTTTGTTTTAAGAACATATACATTACTCTAATTGAAGTTTTACCAGGAACATAGTTTAATTAATACAAAGAAGGGAAATACCATTTCAGAACATTTCTCAGTGTATTTTACTTGACTTTTCTACCTAGATACCTGCCATGAATCCAAGTAAAAATGAAGAGCAAGTAAAATAACATTGAGTAGCTACTCACAATTCTGCATTTATTAACATGGATACTCTTCCCTAATGACTGTTTTATCAGCTCTATCCTGCTAATTGAAGTATCTGTGAGTTACTCTTAATGCTACAGATATATAAAAATTACTCCAAGGAACAATTTTGTCTTAGAAACTATGAGTCTCACAGGGGAACTGTTCACTATCCTTTTTATCCTTTCTCTTCATCTCATTAATCAGAACCACACTCCCTTTGAAGTTGAGCTCCTGACCTGATACTGCAGAAGATCGAAATGTATAAAATGTTTTCAAAGAACACATTAAACAAATTAAAATTACCTAGTTTTCTATAAGAAAAAAAAAAAACATGAAGCTCACCATTTATTTCCCACAGTAACATATCACAAATTAAAGAGAAACACTGTTCATTGCATGCAGTGATTAATTTTGTGTTATTTATGTAATATTAATAATAATATTTATAGGTAGGGAAAGGGAGCATTATTTTGTGCAGTTGAGTTTACAGCTTAATATGAAAATGTCACAGTAAATCTAATTCAGTTATTATAATGTAATAAAAGCAGCATGTCAATCAATCGAGATGAATATGTTGTCTTAGAAGCAGCTACTCCAACTAGATAAGCTAGATCTCCCTCTCTTTGACAGACAGGCAACAATCTGCTGAATAATTTCTTGTGTCCTTCCAGTACTTTTCACCCTACAGCCTTCTGCTCTCCACTGAAACCTTCTATATCAACTCTTATACACAACACATTCAAGTAAGATTAGAGAGAACAACTATCTACCTGGAGAAAAGAAAAATCTCCAATTGAGACATTGCAAATGCATAACTCCAAGGTGAAGAACTACTTTAAATAGTTAAAAATATGTAAAGTACTGCCTGCCTGTATGTATATAAGTCATTCGTATATAGAATAATAGTAAATATGCTGTGAGAAAACATATGAAGAACAGAAAGACAAAACAACTGACTCTGGGTTGTAATACCAAAAAGCAGGCACTAATGGCATGTATTTTCAAAGTAAAATAACATTCAACAAAAATCCTATTTTTCAGCATATTTTTAACCTCTCATAGTTTGACACTATCTGGGTGTATAATAAACATCCATCATTCCAAACACTGATAAGAGACTCAAACACATGACAAACATCTACCAAATCCTACTAAACATGTTTCCAATTTCATCATGAATCATTAAGGTTGGAAAAGATCTCCAAAATCATCATATGCAACCATAAGGATATGGTTTAGTGTTGGGTAAAAGTGTCATATTCATATAGATGATTACACTTCAACAGCCTTCCTATCAGATAGGGACCTATATAATCACAATTTTACCTCACATGCTTCCCACCAGCTTGCTAATAAAAAAAATTTCTGAGCCAATATAAAAGCTTTCTAGTGTCGATGTTACTACTGATTCTCCTTTATGCATAAAGCCTGTTTTCCTGTCAGTCAAGAAATCAGAATTGTTTACCATTATTCTTGACAGTTCCATAATGACTATTAACTCCTTTTTTTTTTCTCCTGTATTCTTGTTAGAAATACTTTTTTTTTTAATACAAGTAATAAGAGTTTAAAAATATTTTTGTTGATCCTTCTTGTAATTGCTTTCCAAAACTGACATAAAAATACTAAATCCCTTTCTTCAGTCTCCTGTGAGTTCTCAAAGTTTGCTGTGAAGCTAAGGACCTAATTCAGAATCAACTTCATCGTGATCAGCCAATCTGAAAACGGCTTTTAGCATTTCAGGAAGAAACATCTCTGGTTTTAAGTCAGGAACCCTCAGACACAGAAGGACAGATCTAACCATTTTTAGTATAGGTGTGAGAGATCATATGAATTCATTTTGTCTTAAATTTATCAAAAAGCTATAATTTTGAAGTGAAATGAGTTGTTTGAAAGAATCAATAACCATGTGGATAAGAAGATTGACAAACTAGCTGACAGAGTCAGCTTGTACTTCCAAAGCCACTCCTTAAGAAAGGCTACTCTCCAAATGCTTATAAGACAACTGAGTAGCAATTAGATAAAGAGACAATCCTTTCATTCATAATCAAATATTTATGTGAGAGGAAATAGTAGAAATACATGGTCAAGTCATAAAACCAACTGACGGCCCCTGTGGAGTTTTTCTGGAACCTGTGGCTGGGCTTTGCACCTTCTGACATATTCTAAGCAATCCAGAGAACAGGGTGAACAGTAAGATGACTAATTTTCTTCATTACATTATGTTATGCAGGGTAGTAAAGAGAAAAGTCAACTGCAAAGAAAGATTTTGTAAGACTAAGCAGCTAGGCACAGGCTGGCTGATGAAATTCAGGGAGATAAATGTGAAGCTATACACAAGTGAAAATAATCCTCCCTTCATGCATAACAAGCTGAGATCTAAACTGTAACCACTGGTGAGACTCTTCAACTGTGACAAATATTTCCATTAAAATATTAGCTCAGTATTCAGTAGTTGTTAAAAATAAAGCCAGAAAGCACAAATTAATTGAGCTTTGTTGGAAAAGACATACAGAATAGAGCAAACATACACTACAATATAAAAGCATAACCTATTTTACAACTGTGTTCTGAAATACATAAGCCAAAAAAAATGGGAAAAAAAATTAAAAGAACCAAAGAAAGGTCACAGTTTCACGAAAGAACTATCACGTACTAAAAATTCTCCTCTCTGGGAAAGAATTGAAGGACAGATGTGATGATGGTGCCCTATAAATATCACAGACCAGTGAGACCAGCACCAGACAACTATTTCTTCCAGTACAAGAAAAGGAAACCCTAGCAATAGCAGCCAAAGTCTACTGCAAAGCCAAACAAGAAGCAGCGGTTCTTCACATGGCACATTAAGCTGTGGGATTCACTGTCATAAGAGGTTATGGGCACTAGAATTTTACATAAGGTCCAAAAGCAACTGGCTTACTTCAAAGCAAAGTCCACCGAGAGTTATTAAGCACAGAAAAACTGTAGCTGGATCATGAGGAGTAGTCAGCGGAGACAGCACTGTATAGTAGGTCTATTCTATGAATTTCAGACATGGTTAGCAATGGAATGCCAGCTTACTCAGTCTTTATGTTATTTTATTATAAAGTAAGCATTCATGTTAAGTACAGAGGATAATATAGATTGGTTTTGTCTTTTTAGGTTCATCCTTAAAAGAAAATAAGAGCACTTGTTATAAATACAAAGACAGATTCCATGAAATGAAAGAAAGAATGGGAGGACTCAATAACAGAGTTACTAATTCACTTTTCCTTTGCAATAAGGAAATAGTTTTTAGGAGGGAAAAAAAAAAAAAAAAAAGTATGATCACTTTGGCAGGTGACAAAGTCTCTAAACACCAGATCCAGATTCCAAATGCCAACGCAAGATATTAATGTGACATTTCTGTAAGAAAGGCTATCAAACTAGAGTATTATAATATTCCTCACATTGCTAAGGTGGCAACAACTGTTACAATCAGAATGTCTAAACAGTAAAGCTCTTGAAAAGCAGAATCTCCATTGAACATGTTTATTATAATATTGGTTCTAACAATTTCCTAGTGTAACTACTATAAATATTCAGCAGCTATTACTGTTTGTCTGGCTACAGAAGTTATAGAAAAAAAAAAAATTGATTCATTGTATCAAATTCCTGATCAAGACCCATTCTGTTTCCCACTGAAGTAAACGGTATTAGGCTTGTTAGCTGCGCAGATATTTAGGGTCATGATACACCTAAGAGGTGGAAAGTTTGGTGAGAAGCACTGATCATCACAAGCCTGGAAATAAATTATAAATTTTAGTTGCTGCTGCTTGCCAACAAAGAAGTTTAGATTGAGAATCTGGAAGTGAGAGAAACACAGGATTCTGTTTCTGTCTGGGGAAAATTGACAGATGGTCTAAAAAGGAGCAGCTTTAAAATAAGATCAGCAGCCAAAAAGTACATGGAGACACCAACATGAGATTTTTTTTTTATGTTCTGTGCTACTGTTTTGTATAGCTCTGTGAAACAGTATAGTGTCTCAGAGCTTGACCTTACAGCTGTATTCATCCCTAACAAAATACTTTAATCTTTTTACATCTTTGGGAAATAAACATTATGCTGTGAAGAAGTACTTGAAATACATATTTACAGGATGCTCTTTTTGTAGCACTTGGATTTCTGAAACACTGCTGAAAACGGAACTTCATTTTGTAACATGTTATTACAAAAGACTGTATATGGTGATTTAATATCATACATTCTTTTAACTCTTAAAAAAAATGGGCAGCTAAATCCCTATACAGTTCATATAAAATGTGCCTCTGCATGTTTACACATTTACAAAGGTGGCTCATTTACCTCTTCAGAATAGGTTTCTAAGTATATTTAGATTGTTGCTACAAAACAACACTGGAGAATGTCTCAAATATAAGGCAAGAGTAGCGACAAACAATCATTCTCTTCAGCTACACTGTGAAAAAATGTTGCATTAAGAAAATTATAACCATCATTCAGATTCCTACTAATGTGCTTTCCCACTGTTTAGCAGCCAGAAGCAGATAGGTCAAGACATAGAACTCTTGTTGTAAATGCCAGAGTTGTTCCAGCACAGGATACCATACCATAATCAAAACATCATGTACTTGATCTTTAAGTCATCAGAAAGAAACTTTCAGATTGACTTACCTGATTTTCTTCATGAGAAACTCTCATTTGTTCTTTAAGAACTGACATTCTGGCTGCTTCTTCTTTCCTCAAAACTCTTTCTTTCTTTAGCTCAGGGCTCCAGAAAGTTTTGATGCTATTCATGGAGGATCCCAGCTTGCTGTCCTTTATGTCAAGTTCTTTTCTGAGAAGATCATTCTCCCTCTGCAGTTCCTTAAGCTGAGCTTGCAGATCCAACATGGTACTATCTCTAACCTGTCTCAGCATAGAAGGAACTTGATGGTGGTGATGATGTGAAGATGTGGTCAGACCTCCATGCTGATCAGTATAAGAAAGGACATCTGTGTGCGACAGTCCAGCTGAAGCAATATTAGGACTGCTCCCCATAGCTGTGACTCGACCACCATACATAGCTCGATTTGTAGCCCTTCCAAGAGTCATTGTGCCCTTTGGGAAAGTAGTAGAAGCTACACCTTCATGGTCACTCAGATACATTGGTCCAGAAGTTGCATAGGCTGCATTAAGGGACTGGATGTTCTCCATTGATAGTGTCTTACCAGTTCCTCCTCCTCCACTACTTGTTCGCCTGTGGCCCAAGCGAGGAGATCTTGGCAAACGAGGAGACCTGGAGGGACTTCCTTCTAAGTTGCTGATTGTTCTTGCACTTCCATACATTTTTCTTCTACTTTGAGGTACTTTTTAGTAAGAAATTAGTAACACTGAAGTTGAATATTAAATTTATAATTCCAGCTAGAAATATTGGCAGTTTCACTGCATTCTTCCAGTAGGGAAAAAAAAAAAAAAAAAACCAAAAAAACCAAACTATTTTTCCTTCGATGTCAGAGACCTGAAAAAAAAAAAATATAATAAAATTAAGCCAATTTTCATCTTGGAAAACAGGTATAAAAGTAACCAGCATATATCAAAAAAACAAAGCAAGCCACTTCCTAGAGTAATTAATTCAAAAACAAAAAACACTACACATTTTTTATTTAGAATGGCTACTTGAAAATGCACTTACAAATTAACTCAAAAGAAAAAAAAATTGCTCAATTCTTTCCCGTTGGAAAACAGCGCGATATGTTGACTTAGTTTAACAAACTTCATGTTGCAATAAACATGGGTCCAAAAACATACATTAGCTAACATGTTAATGCAATTAAATTAGCGCTGAAGGGAAAAAACAAAACACAACAAAGAAATTACATTTCCAAAAGACAGTATAAAAGTGGCAATTCATCCATACTATAAATTCTTTAATAATATTCAATAAATTAAGATAGAACAAAAAAACCAAACAGGTTTATGGATAGGGAAAAGATGAAGCAAACAGTTTCTACTTGTTCAGCTGTAACCAGTAAAAACGTATTGTAGTAAGAAAAATGAACAACAAAACTAAGCAAATTCAAGTGATAATCTCCTCCAAACAATGACAGTGTATTCCAAGATAGTATTACTTGTTCAGTGAAGTACTACTTTGATATAATTTGCTGATAATACCCTTCTCAGTAAAAGGCTGCACAACAATAGCCTAGGTTTTCATTTAGAAAATAAATGCTTCTGAACTATAACTTTCTTTTTTTGCCTACATATACCATATTATTAGTTTGACAGAACTATTCTTGTAATTTATTTAATCTAACAGACAGGACTAATGCTGATTTTAAATTCTCCAATACTATCACTATACACCTACTAAGTTTCAAGCACATTTATAAACTTGCCATAGCACAACTATAAACACACAGCAGGACTGTAGGGTCAAAAAGGCCCAATGATTTTTTTTAAACAAGCCTGACCATTTCAATAAATTCAAGGCATTAATTAAATTGGTGGTCATTAACCAGACCTAGTATCATTTACTTCAAAGGTAGTGACTAGAGGAAGAATAAAAGCTGGATTCAGTCAAATCCAGTAATCCTTAACTATACCCTCAAGGCACCCTCATTATCTATAGACACATTATTTTCCAGTGTTTTAGAACACCTGGTCTACATTTGCTGCAAAAAAGCAGAAGGATGATTTTAGATCATATTTATTAATAAGCTCCAGCATATTAAATCCTCACCAATACTATTAGCATAAAACATTATGGTTACGAACAATGTCAGCAAACAAGAAACATGCTTTGTTCCCTGCGGACCCTTCAGTACCTCATAGAATTATACATCACATGGCTTGCCTGATTTCCAAGAACTACTTAGTGCAGGCTACATTTTCAATAAGTTTATTAGTTGGCACAGTCTAAAGTATTTTTGTTTCATTTGAATTACCAATATGCAATATTTGAATTAGCCAATATATTCTAATTTGTTCAACTTGTTTCAACTACTATTATCCAACAGTGGTTATTCTTTTGAATTTTCACCTCTTTCCCTAAGAATCTTGTGTCAAGAATCACAAGATTTAGAAGTGAAAGGCATGGCACTATGCTACACTGAAGTGTTGATGACAATGCCACTATGGGTCCTGGGCAAAAATATAAGAATCTGGTATTTATTCAACATTGATAATTTGGAAACACTGAACTCTTTCTGCTGTGCCCAGACTGCTCCATTAAAAGTAATTAATTTCAATGCAAACACTGCCCTTGGCAAAATGGATCAAACAAGCTCACATAACACGGTTTCATACAAACTATTTTAATGAGACCAGTAATTCTGTCATAAAACATTACTGTTTTTTGACATGTAAAAACAGCTGGGCTATGCATAACACAGAGCACAGATACCTATTTTGATGAGAAAATGTAGTTTACCTATTTAGGAAGACATAGATACAAAAAGACATTGTAGGAACTCTTTTCTACTTCATGATCACAGAACTCAAAAAAAGTATTTTTAATTCTGAAACAAAAGCCTAACCCAACTTCTCAAGCCCTGAAAATCTTACACTTCTCAGAACTCTGCCCTAAGGCACACAGATGAAATAAGTATGTGATATAACTTGCCCATTTGCATTTTCAAATTTTGATATTTTATCCTGAGTATTAAAAAATGTACCACTCTTTTCAATTTTCACCTAGCATTCAAGAGATGAGCCATAGCTTGTTCCACAAAAAAACAAGCAAGCAAACACCTGTTGTAGCTTTCCTGCCATCTCAACTTCAATGCATTGATAAATAAAACCCCTGTATCTCATCATGGTGACTAGAGGCAATGCAACTGTTTTATCCTAATTTCTCTTGTCCCAGTTATTCTCTGGCCAAATAACATCATTCAATGCACTGAGAAGTCCATGTTTCTATATTTCTAGTTTCCAGAAAAAGTTCTGTCGCTTCTTTCAAGAGGTTCCCACAAGAGAAGATCGTTTTACTTCCACTGGATCATGGTAGACCCTGCACAAAAGCAACTGTCTTCTACTGACACAATTCTTCTGGGGATGGAGGGATGATGAGGGCAGCATCTGGCCTGGTGAAAAACTAAGATTGTTAACATAAACTGCCAGTGTCCATTTAAGCTAGACACAATCAAATATTTTTAGATACAGCAGACCCAAGACATGGCCAGGTGGTAGGTTTTGGTGCAGATTTGTTAATACTCAAAAAACACAGGTGTAGGATATCCTTGCATCAATACTGGTTTTCCTTTCCTTTGCCACAGTCTGACAAATAAGCAATTTATGTTTCTTCTTTCAAGTCACTTAATAGCCTACTTATCTTCTTTTTTTTTTTTTTTCCCAGCCTCTGATATGTATATTTAAGTATTTGCTTTGCCATCCAGAGTTTATTAACTGTATAGGTTTAAGCCGACTGGCCCCAGTAGGGGGGGTGAGGGAAGGAGGATGGGGTGACAGGGCTAGCTGGATCGTATATTCTACACCATGCTCACGTCATGTTCACTCTGTGACAGGAAAGAGGCCAGTTGGGGTGTATGTGACTTGCAATATATTCTATAGTTGGCAAAGTTTCTGTTTGCGTGTATGTTTCTCCCTGTTTCCGGGCTGGGGTGCCCCCTTTGTTGCAGTTTCAGTTTGCACACTGTGGAGGGTTTCACGGTTTCATCTGCTTGTGTTCCCTGCTACCTTTCCTCCTGTTTAGTTTTGTTTATTTGTTTTTAATTTTATTTTCCCTTTGTGTAATCTGATATTCCTGCAATAGTAAATTATCATTGTCTCCACTGTCATTTTGGCTTTGCCAGCTCCCTTCCTTCTTGCCCACACTGAGGGGGAAAGGGTTGGGAGGAGGAGAAAACCCCTAGATATAGTTGGACTGCCGAGACTCAGATGCCACCCGAGTTAAAACCAGGACCTTGGGTCTATCTTGAGTGAAGTTTTGAGATATTCTCATTTCAAAACAGAGAACACTTATCTTGCTTACCATTGAGCCCTACTGAAAAAGGGAATCATTATCTCCCATCCAAAGGGAGGCTAACTTCTCTCTGGAGTTCTTCACCATTCAAGCTCACATACTGATTTAACATCGTAATTTTCATGTACCTCTTAAAACTCTTGAGAGCAACAGGAAAAGGAAAGTACACCACCAAATAAATTTTATTATCTTCACAACATTTTCAATTATTTTTCCCCTGAAAATATTCCAGTCAAGATGGAGGCTTCTTTGTATAGAATTTAAGTACAATGATGATGTGTTTGGTTTTCTTTATTTCATGGCCTATTAAGGACAGCTCATAGCACAAAAGCTGAAAATCCTGATTTAAAGATACTCTTACAGTTTCTCTCTTACTTCCATTTGCAATTCATTGCAATTACACAGACTGGCTTTCTCAAGAACACCTTGGAAAAAGAAGAGCATGTGAAAGTGTACTTTTTGGAAATATATACACCTTAAGGATAAACTTCATGATTTCCTTATGACCGAAGTGTCTCAGACATAGTAGAAATCATATACCATTGATTTACAGAACATGGGAGAAAGGCACCTACAGAATTTTCTACTCTTCACTGCTTATAGACAGAGCCTTCCTAGCTTCAAGAAGATTTACTGTGTGTCTCAACACATCAAGAATTGGAGACCTGAAGAAGTAATATCAGCCTCAGGGCCTCAACAATTGCCACACAGATCATCATCTACTGTCTGGAGAAAAAGAGAGGATGCCTTCTCCCATCTTCCCTGTTGCCACAGAGCTGTTTAGTTGAACTTAAGAGTGGGCAGGTCAGCTAAAAATTATTCCATCTGAAAACTAAATTCCTTTTTCTTATTGCTGTCTTAATTTGGGNCAATATTTGGTTTTGCTGAACTACAGCATAATCCTTATGCATTGTGGTGCAAGGAAAGAGAAAGATAAATGTAATCAAGAGGAACCATAAGGATCTTGCATATTACTGAGAGAAAAGCTGTAGAGATAAGAACGTTATGCCCACAACTAGAGACAAACCTGCCCTACTTTATAGAAGCCAAGAAGCTGTAGGTGTCACAGTGGCAAGCAAAAAAGAGCTCAAATACAATTTATAACAAGTATATCCCTCTAAAATTTGAGGGGAAAAAAAAAATCACCCAGATTCTTTCTGATCTGGGATAGATTGCAGACCTACTGCATGCATTTCCCCATAAAAGGTTATTTTGAGGTTTGAAATCCAAATCAGCTTAATAGCGCTAGAAAAAACAGATGGTCATCTGCTTGTCTCAATATTCTATTACTTTAAAAAATATTTATAATCTAATAATGTATGGCTTAAAACTAACCATTATAATTTTAACGTTATCGCACTGCAAACAAAACTATATAAGAGATACATAAAATTAAACATGCATTGGCGGGGGGGAGGATGTAAGATGACTCTCTCTCTGCCATGCTCTCATCAGCCTTGAAAAATCACAGCAAATAGTCTATTTCATGCTAAAATACTTCCTGATGGCTGTTCTAACTTGGGTTTAGCTTATTTTCCACATATCTGCCTCATCTTATCACCTGCACTCTGTAGACAATAACATCATGAGCTCACATTATTCACATCACTGAAGTATTAGACACTGTATTTTATTTGACTTTTAACTATCAGAGATACTTGAAAGAGGATTCTAATATGATGCTAATGGAAGGTCTGTCACACTCAAATTACTTTCTAAATGTATTACTTCTACATTTTACATAATTACAGAGTTTTCTCGTAATATTGTATTCACAGAAACCCATCATTTCTGATTTTCACTGATTACATACTTTTACCCTTCTCTCAAAAAAAAAAAACCCAAAATCACAAACACCACCACCCAGTGAATTCTGTTAAGCTATTCAAACAAATCATTGCCACTAAGTTCAAAGCAAGTGAGAATTTTCTGCATTGTGTCCGTCAGTCTTCTCATAAATCCAAAAGAATTATGTAGCTTAGCCTCACATCAAACTGGGAGGCATTTTACCTGCTTCCTGAGCTTTGTGAATCATGACAGCTCAGAAAAAATGAAAACTAGATCTTGCCAGACAAAAGACTGTGGTGTTTGAATAAAAGTTAATGAAATGACTAAATTCCTCCTACATTCCATTCAGCAAAAACATAATGTGTTATGTTTCATATCTCCCTTTCAAAATCTTTTGGCCCAAGCAGCACTGCAGACTCAGATCAGATTCTCCAAACCATTAAAAACAGGTAACACTTTGAACTTTGCTACCAGCCCACACAGCCATCTGAGTCCTGGGTTGCAGCAGGAGAAGCATGGCCAGCAGAGCAAGGGAGGTGATTCTGCCCCTTTACTCTGCTCTTGTCAGACCCACCTGGAGTACCGTGTGCAGTTCTGGAGCCCTCAGCACAGGAAGGACATGGAAGTGTTGGAGTAGGTCCAGAGGAGGGCCACAAAGATGATCAGAGGGCTGGAGCAGCTCTCCTATGAGGACAGGCTGAGAGAGTTGGGGCTCTGCAGCCTGGAGAAGAAAAGGCTTTAAGGAGACCTTAGAGTAGCCTTCCAGTATCTGAAGAGGGACTACAGGAAGGCTGGGGAGGGACTATTGGCAAGGTCTTGTAATGACAAGACAAGGGGCAATGGGTTTAAACTGGCAGAGGGGAGATTTAGACTGGATGTTAGGAGGAAGTTCTTTACAGTGAGGGTGGTGAGGCACTGGAACAGGTTGCCCAGGAGGTTGTGGCTGCTCCCTCCCTGGAGGGGTTCAAGGCCAGGTTGGACGAGGCCTTGAGTGACCTGTACTAGTGGGAGCTGTCCCTCCCTATGGCAGAGGGTTGGAACTAGATGATCCTTGAGGTCCCTTCCAACCTTACCATTCTATGATTCCTGCATGTAGCCACAGTATATACAGAGTTCTCACCATTTTCGCATTACAGGCTTCTCTAACAAGCATGCAGCTCAGCTTGCATGATCTAACAATTTTGTAAAAAAAAAAGAAAAAAAAAAAATTGTACCATGCTGGAAAACACAACAAAAACAGTAAGAAAAAAAAAATCAGAAAAAAATCACTAACTTGATACAGGGTCAGAGACAGCAAAAGGTGGTAATCCCTTCCTCATGAGATAATCCCGTGACAGGAAACAATATGAGCAAATATTTAAGCCAGGAAGCTTACTAACTACTAAACTGGAAATATCATCTTAATATAGAGCAAACGTGCTTCATACTACTAAGCAGTGAAAAATTTTTAGTGAAGGATAAAGAGACTTGATTTCTTCCTTCTGTGTTTCGGGGATTTAGGATTTATTTGTTGGTTTGGTTTTTTTTTCCCCTGACTAGTGCACACTATTAGTTTCATAAGGATGAGTGTTACTGTTTCCTTCTTATCAACTGATAACCAGTATTTGATCATGGAGCTACTTTCTGACTGTCACTCTATCTCACATGCTGATCAGTCACACCATCTTAATAGGCAGACATAGTGGGGCCCAAACAGTCACCAAAACACAGATGAGGGGGTAGGGGCAGTGTGCAAAGAATGGGGAAAGGGAGAGGGTGAAAGAAGGGGGGGGAAAAAAAAATGCTTAGAAAGTATAAGGCTGATTTAGAATTTCTGTGTCTCTGGCCAGAATCACCTAGTCAGCAGGAAGTTTGGATATTAGCCAAATACTTAATAGCTTTGCACGACTACTTGCCAATATTAACATTCAGCTAAGAGCTCAAATATTTGTAATACTAGCAAAAGCTTTAAGGGAACCACCTTCCTTACAACTATCTTCCCCAAGTAATAGTGACAGGTAAGTACAGTAATTATGAAGCTAGATTTTAAAATTCTCAATGGCCTCCAAACTGTCTAAAATTGTTTAGTACCATATAGGTCCCCAGGGAAAAAAAAAAAAAAAAAAGGAAAAAAAAAGGCAACAAAATAGAAGAAAATAAACAGGACATGATGTAGAAGACAATGCTCTTATATTTTCCACCAGGACTCATCTTCCTTATATTTTGAAATGCCACAAATGGAAGGAGATTCATAGAAAAACACATGTCCTTGCAAACTGAAAGGGTTTTATTAAAATAAAAGAATCATTAAAATACTTTCTTAGTACAACAAAGTATTTGAAGTCACAAACAAGAGGCAGAAATATTTCTCAGATTCTTTTGTTTTACCTTGTTTTCTGAATTTTTAGTTGTTCAACATATTCTCACAAAAAAAGATTATTATTGTATTGTCATGTTTCTTATTATCCGTGGCAATTAAAACGTGCACAGAGAAAAGGTAAAGAACTAGCAAGCTGGTGCAAACTAGAGAACTAAAATCTATCACACAGTATGCTTGTTATCCTCATTAATCTGAGTAGCACAGCATGTCTCATTTAAATAAAGTTTTTTAAAAAAGAAAATTGGCAAAATGTGGGTCCATATGGAGTTAGTACAGGACCTGAATTGTTTTTATTGGGGATAAAGTATTCTGCTTATTAGGCTTATCAAATTACTTACTCCACCCTGTCATTTTTAAATCATAAGAAAATCACCCATTTCTCCCTACTACTCTACTCTTCCTTAGAAATTTGCAAAATAAAATACACAATATACATTAAAAGCAACATCATTATTTCCTCACTGTTCTGAATCTCCATTTCAAACATAAGTCTGTTTACAACAATCTGCACAATAGATTTCTTTTTACTTGTCAATAAGTATTACCTACTTGCTCTTGTAGTTAGTTATAAAAAACAGTGCACATTGTTGTGTATAGAGATAGTTTCAAAGTCTGTCTTGATCTTGCAAGTTGGTGATGTCCCTTAACTCCCCTCAATGTTAAAAGAAAGCACTGGCTTCTATCACCTCACAGCAATAGTTTATCACACCTGCCTCCTTTTCATTTTTAGTTGATATAAAAGAAATAGTACACAAAGAAGAAAGTAGGAATGGCTGCTAAATATACATCTAATGACACACAGGGACAATAAAGTTGTCAGGCATTATGATGTTGTCAGGTGCATTGACAGCAATTAATACTTACCACGCAATCAGCAAACTCCAGCAATGGAAATATTTGCTCAAAATGCAGTATCAAAAATTTTGAAAAAATGGGCAGTTCTGATGGAATTGTCAATTATATTACTCTCAAGTGAAGAGACAATGATATCCTTTTTTTCCCATGTCAGTTTTAAAATAAGGCTAGCATGCATTAGAGGTATTTTTTTAAACGCAGGTTTGTTTTTTTTTTTTTTATTACAATGTAAAAGACATAATAATACCTGTAAAACTTTTAAAGCATAATATTAATTAGAAATGGTCTTTAAATAAAAGTCATATTTAAACTTCATTAACTGATACCTCCTTTACTGTGTAACTTCTGTTGGATTTCTCTGTTGTTGAAACACTAAATTATTTATGTTTCAACTGTAACAATTTCACGAAAATTATTCTCTCCTGCACTCCTGCATGTGGCAACAGAAAAACTCCCGGGGGCTTCTGAGATGCTTAAGGGAGACGAGAAATTTAAGATTTGTTTTATTTTTTCAGGTTGTGTCAAATATTAAGGTCCTGAACAAAATTAAAGGGAGAGAAAATGTCCTTCTGTAGCCAAGCAGAATCACCACTTCTAATTTCCATTGTTTTTTGTCAGGGAACACACTGTATCTTTATTTTTAAAAGGTATCAGGCTGCATATCTGTCAATTCTGGGCAAGTATAACCAAGCACAGCCGGCACAACAAACTGTCTTCCAACGTAGACTATAGACCACTATGCAAGTTCACTCTGATTTAATGGCCAATTACCAGAAGCAGAGATGTTGAGCATCATCCTTTAAAGTTATTAAGCACCAGCATTAACAGTGCTGTTAAGAGTTTCAAAGCAGCAGGGTAAGATACCTGTTTAAATTGATCAAAGTTCACAGGCCTGAAGGTACTGTGTCACTGTTTTGCCAGCCATCTGCTCTCTCTGAGACTTTTAACGTTAAGATCTTATTTCTGATGGGGGGTGGAGGGGACGGGTGGTGTTAATCACAAGTAATAAGGGACAGAAAAACACACACACACTACTTCTTTTCCAGTCTTCTCAACTTTCCTGTACCTTAATGACCTTCTCAAGATACACGGATACTTCTGAAGGACTGGTAACCTTTGTCTTTCTAGAGAAAGAATTCCTAACATTTTAGTCTTTGCAGGTATGCAGGTGTCTTATGTCCTAAACTCTGTATCCTAGTCTATATTCACCAGGTAGTTAGCTGCTAATCATCCTGCAGTTGCTAATCACTTGCTCTTACTACTCTCTCACTAAGAAACCTCATTTGTTAATGCAAACCTGCATTTACAAACTGCAGCCTTCTACAGAAGATTATTCTAGGGCACTTGGGTAGCCTTAGAATTACAGAAAAACAATATTTTTAGCTTAATAATTATTGAACTACAATAGAATTAAATGTCTAAGTCTCCTTTGGGGAAACATAATAAAATGTAAGAGTAAGTACTATTCTTCAGGATTACTTACAAATTGCATCCATTATGGAGAATTTTGCTTTGTTTTTGCCAAATTTTACCTAATTTGAATGTCTATTTAACCATTTACAGAAACAATGAAACAGACTGAAGTATCTATTTCAATTGAGAGCTTAGAGCTTAAAAATAAGCATGAACTAAGAAAACGTGAAAGTTTTTCAGGAAACCAGAAGACTAGACTTGTTATTTCTATTATTTAGGTATTTTAAATGGCAACAAATGGACCCTTTCTTCCCTTTTTAAGCAATATGTTTGTTCCTATTTATACTTGATACTTATGAGAGCTTAATTTTTAAAGCTACCTTACAAAGCACCTGTAATTTCAAGAGGGACCGAGGACACACTTCCAGATACATTAAAAACAGTTTTTTTCCTAGTGATATTATGCCTATATATATGCCTAGTGATATTATGCCTATATATAACATACTATGATGCAGTACAATATCATGTAATATATATATTATATACAATGTAGTTCATTATAAAATTACACAAATAATCAAATGAGGACATAACTAATCTTGAATGTCCATTGTTTCAATTACTTTCAAAAAGTCAATTAAATAGTAAAGGAAAAAAACAAAAATTATTTTAAGTAACAAATAATGTATCTATTTGAACAATTCAATAGCCAAGTTTCCTTTTCTTACTTGCAGTCTCATTTTCCTTGCTCATCCAAACTGCACACAATAAGAAGCGAAGCAGGGAAGCTGATTCACAACTGCAACTTCATGTTGTTAATTTCTCGTATCAGTCTACACTCCTTCTGTCTCTTCTATAAGCAAGGAAAACCGAATCCTTAGCAAAGCCAATTATGATCCAAATTCTTTAATCAAATTTGAGGGAAGTGAGGATATAATTAAAAATGGTTGACTCTAATTTCTATGAATGTTAACAACATTGAATTGCACTTCTCATAAAATCCAAAAAATTGGGAATGAGGAGTCAATATGAAGAACTGTTGTGATGCTTTAGATCTTGCAGAAAGCACCTAGAATTCAGGTATTGAAGAGATCATTTTTGATCTTCGAAAGGTTAGTTTATAAAAATACAGGTCCACTGCTTTTATATGTGTGTTTATACTACAGACATTGCTTCAAATTGCTAAAATTTTTTCTAAACATTTTGTGTGGCACCTATTATGTGTCTTTCCCCTTACTGTACATAACAGCAAATAAGGTTATAAGAGACTAACAATAAAAGGCAGAACATAGTCAGTTAAATACTCAGGAATGACAGAATAAAAATACCTGATAGGAACCAAATCTTTCCTTACAAATTGTATCTATAACAGGAAAAGTCACACTTCTGATGCATCAGGAATGTTTTGATAAGGCCAAAATAAATCAAGCTTTTCAAATAAGGTTAAAAAGGTAGAACACCGGAAAAAAACTTGCTATGTATGCACACACAACTGCAAACATCTATACTGTCAACAATCATAGCAACAGTCTTCAAAACAAAAGGCTGTTTACCTGGTAACACATACATATATTAAACACACACTGAAGACTGCAATTGTTTGTTTCAGGAATAAAAGCTGAGAACTGAAAATAATGTAAAAGGAAATTGACTGAATGTGTAACTAGCTCTCTAAATTTGTCTATTTCTCCATTAAGTATAGTAGGAATATTTTGTCATTTACATTAATGTAATACTTCTCATTTTAAATTGCATGTAAAACTCCTAAGTCTATCTTAGAGAAACTTCTACATGATGGAATATTTTCAATTGAATTCACTTAGGCCATTCACATGAATGTTATTAAACAGAAGGGTATATATTTGCAGGACAAAGCTCTGTATTATTTTTTTGCTACAGAGCTCCTGTTCACATAAGAATGAAACAGAACAGTCACCGTAGGACCAGCTATTCAGACTACCTGTGTAACTTTCTGTCATTTTCCTAGAATACTTAAATATTGGAACATTTACAATTCAAAAAGCCAAACAGCACACTATATATTTTACATTTCTTGAATTCAAGAGTAGTAATATGCATACTCAAATTGTATAATGAAAAGCGTACATTCATGCATTCAGCAGTCTTCTAAGCCATTAGACACAACAACATGCACAGCATCTCTCCTCTCTGTTCTCTTCACTAGGATAAGGGCATGCACACGTTTAGGATCACGACGAAAAAAGAAACCGTCTCTGCCTCCATCTCGTTAGATCAAAGCTGTCCAAGGAACTTACAAGCTCCAGAAGTGATGCAAGTGATTCAGCAGACTACCTTTCAAGTCAGCATAGAATCAGCCCTCTGGAACCAACAGAAGGCATTGTACTTCTGGATTTATTTATTTGTTGGGGGAATAAAAAACGTTGAAAGAAGATCCCCAGACACTTGGTCATTAACAGCTTCATAGTACAACCCAATCTGCTACCTTTGTGCTGATATCTCAGCTGAGCATAATCATGTGCAATTTATAAGTCCTTACAGGCATCTGACATGAACATTTGACACTGATGAGAGACACTATTGTAACCACTCTCCTTAAGGAAAAACAAATTGTCTCAGCAGATTTCAAACGAGATCTGTGAAAAAAGATACATACATAAAAAACAAGGTACATCATGACCACCAACACTAAGCCATCAGAAAGAAGCCTGCTTTACACAGCTGCCTTCCAAAGAAGCATATGAGAGTACACACTTCTTGTACTGCCATTTGATACTTGTAAAAAATAAGTGCTTTACCATGTCATATTTGTCCACTAATCTGAATTGTTCAAAGAACTTCAGTGACAAGAGCTGTATTTCAAACAACACTACAGAAAACACTTGAAGTCCACATTGTCACAGAAATAACACAATTTTTTGCTGGTTTATGGTTAATAATTCAGACATTGCAGATACCACAGAAATAAGGAAATATGGGTCTTAGCATACTATCTGTAAATTATTTTTACCCACCATGAAAAGTGCTGAGTTAACAATACTGAAAATTGAAGAAACATTAGCACAACCTCCAACAGGATTCAACTCAAATTTGACAAAGAGAAGTTGGTTCCTAAGAATTCAAGTGCTGTAGTCTTCAAGTCCATTGAATTTGCTATTTTTACAGTACGACTATCAAAATGGGTGCCAAATAGTGTAGCCACAAGTATGGACAGAGGAAACCTCTATATGAAATTGGAATGAAGTCACGAAAGCATGTTCTGTGAGCCCCACCCCTGAAAGTCAGTAGGACAGTATGGCCAGCGAGTCAGCGCTCATCTCAAGTGATCAGAGCTATTTACTTGGAGGGAAACTGTCCCACCCATTACCAATGCTCTATGAAACACATGAGCTGGTGGACTAAATTTGTGAATAGCAGAGTCTTTCATCAGACATTTCTTGCACTTCCTTTGAAATAAATTGCATGTTATATACACCTAGGCAATCATTACAGACATTGCTTTCTTGAGTGACTTCCCACCTTAACTCCAGTTATTCCAGTAAATACTGTCATTTTCACACATATTTATCATAACATTAACCTTTCAATGATTTTTTTTTTATTTCTTCCACCATTCCATGGCATTTCCCACAAAATTTGAGATATTTTAAGTGATTTACCTCTAAAATACCTCTCTCATAATTTACCATTTCTGTAGAATTTAGCTGCAAGATCCTACATCCTCACTGCGACCTAAAGACTTAGCTTAACAGGTACAAGAGGCAGTGAGAGGCTTAAAAAAGACAGCACTTGTTGAAAGTGGGATATTTCAGCTAAGTGAAAAGTACATTGGTCATTAATAAACCCACATGTTAACCAGTCTGAAGCATTTTCAGTGAACACCAGTCTGCAACAGTGAGTTTCTAAGATAGTCTAGAAAATATAGTCTAGAAAGCTGGTATCTCCTTTCAAAAAAACCTAATCTTAAAACCTCTCTGAAAAGCTTAGGTTTCACCACACATCCAACATATCCGAAGGTTCCCACACATCCAATCACGATTTGAAACACTGAGATACAACTCAAGTTGTTAGCCACATTCCATCTGTCACCCTAAAAAAATCCCAGAAATTCTGACACTACACTTCTCCTCCAGAAGTTTCGTTACAAAGTAAAGAAATTTTAGTGCTACACGACTTTCCAGACATATAAAGTGTCTATCTCTAAGTCCACATTTCCAACATTGTGAAGGAATTCCAGGTTTCTGGGGACAAAAATAGTGTCACAGTAATGAAGCCTTACGCAGAAAAGTGCTGAAACACATCTTTGCTCCTGTTCTATACTTCGTTGGCGCTCACCTTACACATTCTCTGAAAAGAGATTAGTTTGGTGCTGCTAATCATTACAACCACTTCAAAACAAAATGTGGATATTTATGATATTTGACAGTTGGGTATTACAAAAGCTGATATAGCTAGTTTAGTCCTAAGAACTCCCTAAAATCAACATCCAGGAAAGCAACAATACGATTCAAATACTGCACTACCAATGTTCATTAAAACAGACATTTATATTTTCTTATACAAACAAATATTGGATATCTATGCTTTCATACTTTCTTGGACCCAAAAAATGGCCCACAATCATTCTCCAAATAAATAATTTTCTACTTTTTTCTTTTTTGTTACACTTTGCATACAAGCAGTAACAAACCGTCATGAAGCCATCACCATTTATTTCAAAAACATTGGGGTTTTTTTTTAATAAAGTATATTATGTACCAAGAAAGTGATCAATTAAAAATCAAGTGCTCCACAAAAAGATTTACTTGATGTTTCTGCTGATCCGCTTTCACATTTTCTTCTGAGAATAGCCCAGAAGCAGAACTACTCAGTTCATTTAGGGAACTGCTGAGTTTCCCCTTGACCAACTACAATGCTCAAAAAGAAATTATAATCTTATTTTGCTTTAAAGTAGCTCTTGCCCTTTGCCAGGACTTTGTCAAAAATACAAACTACTAAAGAATTAAGTTGAGGTAACCTTGTCATTGCCAAGTACATATAAGAAGACTCAAAAAATGAAACATCACAAAAAATATTTTCAATCAATCCTAAAACCGGAGAAAACAAATCTAATCACAAATAAAAGAGCAATCACATTACAAACAACCACCAAAAAAAAACCACCAAGATTTCAATATCATGGTAATATTTCCTATGTGGATCTGACTAATCATCGCCACATATATCCCAGGCATGTCACAAACTAAATTAAACTGAGAAGATAACAAATGCATCATAGTGGATAAAAACGTAATAAACACCATAAGAGACACAGGTGGAAGAACATATGTCATTTTTGGAAGCAATACACAGGCTGGTTGCTTCACCTTCTTTGAGGGGTGAACAACCCACTCTTTTTCCGTTAGTCATCCTTCAGAAGTCTGCAACAATCATCTTTCTAAAGCAAGAAAAATCACCTCAAACATTCTTTTACAAAACCATGAATGTTGAATAGCTAATTCTCTAGATATCAGGTATGTTTGGCATTCTAAAATATCTGAATGTCCTTACTTGATATTTGGCTGCTATGAATGTGGGCCACTCCTTCCTTTGTCACCATTACACAGTATTCAGAGCAGGCAAGAAATAGCAGTGATAATTGGTATTGATATTTACATCGTATACATTCATCAAAATTTGACCACCAGTAGGTTAGGAGAGTTGAAGGACCACGCATAGAATACAACAGATGGTAAGATGTGTCTCTTTCAAACGCAGCTTAACCATGTAAGTATAATGATTATTCAACTTTGAACTTAGTATTCAAACGCTAATAGAAGTTAAAAGGAAGTAAGTGCTAAGGAAGACTAGAAACAGTTGCTACGGGAAGGAATTATGTTTTGCACAGTAACGTGGGAAAGAACAGAAGATAGCCCTGCATGCTTTCAACTTCATGCTCTTAAAGGAGGGAAACCATTTCAGGAACTGAATCCTCTACCTACTGGCAAATGGGGTGTGTTTCAGTTTCAAAACAGAAGACACTTTCTACTCATAAATTCATCTTCATGAAGAAAAACTCCACACAAAAAGCCAAAGTACCTGATCTAGAGCAAGGAAAAATCAGATGGCATCATTTTCCACATTCAGGAAAACAACATATCAGCCTAGGCACTCAACCAACTGAGCAGGATTAAAATAGGAGCTATTAAAAGGTAACAGCAGTTTGTAAGTCCTACAAACTTCTCTAAACACACCTTCTCCAACTCACAAGCAACCTTTCAATCCTCAGCACGACCTTTCAAAATTACTTACTCCAACTGTTTTCTGGAGTTGATATATTTACTATGTACTCTCTCAAATGGCATTTCTGAGAGAACGATGAGGAAAAGTCCATATTCTTGCATTCTCTTCCACTAGCAAAATTCTGCCTCTTTACACTTTCACTTCAAGTTTTAGAGGTGATAAAATGTATATCCGAAGACATAATACAAATGAACTAGCACGACACGAACAGCAACTAGGAAATCTCTCACTTCCTAACTGGAAGATCTAGCCCACCCTCGGTGAATCCACAAAAGATACAGCACAGAGTTTCTCCATAGTTTAAACAGCTCGTTTCAGCCTGAGCTGAGAGGCCATATAATCTCACGGACTGCCCTTATTAATCCTTTGGAAAATTGTGCCCCTTTTACTTACGGGACATAAAGTCACTGCCTTTGCATGCACACAGAGTTTCCTACAGGAAAAGTTGAATTACTTTCAAAATAAAATAACAGCAACTGACACGTTTGTTTTAAAGCATTTAAAAGACGTGGAAGTGTGGTATTTTCACACACCTTTTAACACTGTCACCGCTCAAGTAGATGAGACCGTGAAAGAGCAGGAGCTAGGAGAGCCTTCGTTCTTCTGTCGAGCAGGTAAAGGAAAACACCAGCCGACAGGAAAGCAAGATGGCAAACGCCCCGGCGAGGCAGGCACCTGCGGAGCACGGAGCAGACACGAGTGCTGTGGGGGCCTCACACCGGCACACCCGCGCAAACCCTCGGGAAGCACAGCGATGGTGGGACCAGTCCCCGCCCTCCCGTACCCATGCTTGAGCCAGGGCGTTCCCGCCCCGCCCGTCGAGGAGGGGAGGGACGGGAGGGGCGGCGCTGCTCTCCCGCCCACAGTCAGGAGTGCCGTGGTAAAGCGGGCCCGCCCGCCTCCTTTCTCTCATCGGGCAGCTGCTACGGCCGCGAGGGTCGACCTTGCTGAGGTAGAGAGCGGTGCCTGTCACCAGGGTAGCGGTGCCACTGATGGAGCGGGCGGGGAGGGTCCTGTCAGGAGAATTTCAGGAAATTACCCTGGCTTTGAGGGATTGCTTTAGGGGTGCCTCTAGAGACACGAGGTGGGGACAGGACGCGCTGCTCTGACAAAGCCATCTGTGAAGGGAACTGGGCTAGGAGGGTTGTCAGGCTTCCTCACTCCTCACAAGAAATGAGTCTGGAAGGACACTTACAAATCTCCCCTGTCCCTGGGTCTGGAAAACAACTGACATACGGCCGAGGTTTCTCCCCACACCCTGTAAGGAGCCGCTGGAGAGTTCTAGGATTTCCCGAGGCGGGCGGAGGGCGGGAACATCACCTTCCCACAGAGCAGGGCGGCGGGGAGGCTGGTGGCGGTGGGGCCAGGCACGAGACACAGGGAAATGGAGTAGCGGTGGTGGCAAAGCGACTTGATGGAGGGGGGCACTTTCCCCCCTTCCCCGCCCTTGCAGGGAGGGAGGGAGGCGCGGAGAAAGACCTGCGCTCGGTAGATCTGCCGGGAAAGGGCTGCATACGAGGTGGCCGCACATAGCGGACGGGGAGGCAGGAATCGGAAACACAAACAAATCCTAAACAAACAAACAGTTAAGGGAAAACACTGATTTAAAAAGCCAAGCAGAAAACTAACCCTGACAAGTAGGATTTGCCCTCCTCTTGACTGCACTTATTGGCTCTGCTTATTTGCAACGAGCTTGTATCTGCTAACGCAAGTGGTTGGTTGCTGTGTCCATCAAAAGGGAAATATCAATTCGCCGCTTAGGGAGTAGATTCCCATCCATCCATCACAAGGCTTAGCATCCAGCCGCCTAGAAATCAATCACATACTAATACAAATATATATGTATATTCCTTCTCCATCACATTACTGTCTAGTTCTCAGCAAAAAATACATGTATCTTTGCTGAATATGTGCATGTATTTTTATCATATTGTCCAACCTAAAATGTTTTTTAAAATGTTTTTTAAAAAGATAAATCACAGAGCATCATAAATTAGGGATCCTAGTAAGTATTCATTAATTATATAACTGGCAAATAATATTCTTTTAGCTCCTGGTCTCTATTTGCCAGCCACTAGAAGGGAGCAGAAATCTCTCACCTTTTTCCTGACATGATTTTCCAAACACGAAACATTACCCAGTATTTAGGTATAAAGCTAGGAACTGACAAAGCTCATCAATTCTATTTTAGAAAACTTCATCAACAAGAAGAATATTTTTAAACAAAAAAAAAATTGCTCTTATGGCTGCTTTTAATAGAAATTGCAAGCAAGGTTTCTGGTTGTCGGTTCTGTAGGGAGAGGCACTCTGTTACCAGAATAAGCTGTGCACTTGGTCCCATTTATTATAATGTATTTCTAAAGCAATATAAAATGCCTGTTCTGCAAATTCATTTACAGTTTCAGCTACCAGACAGTTGTAGAAAGCAATATATAGCAATTTTCTTAATCGTAATAAATTTACATTCATCTATTACAGCCATATTCTAGTTTAAGCTTCTCACCTTTCAAATCATTGCATCTGTCTTTCCGTCCTCACATGGATTTTACAACATCACGTTTAGCTGACATCCCATTTGCGCGGAGGAAGGCGGCAGCAGGGAGAGCTGGAGCAATCGAGTCTCTATGAGGGGAGGAAAAGAGGGAACCTGCTGCAGTCGGGGGAGGCTTCCTTGCTCCTGTCCCTCGTCTTTCTGTCCCTCAGCGAGTCTCCCTCAGTCAGCTGCGAGCCTGGATGTCTAGGTTGCCAGTCCCTGACTCAACATTCCCAGCATTCCCGAGGAGCTGAAGCTTGATCAGCGCCGAGCGGCCTGCCGCCGGGGGCAGCAGCAGGCTCTGACAGCAGGCAGGGAGCGCAAGCAGCGGCAGCGCACGTACTGCAAGCCCATGGATTTCTCAGAGCCTTGTCTCTGACCGTTCATTGCAAATCCATAGGTTCCAGTCCAGTCCCCACCCAGTAAACGTCTGAAAGGAAAATTTGTTACTCATTGTGCAACAGCCTAAAAATACACTCATGTACATACAATACGTAAAACTGCAGAGGCAGAATTGTTCTCGTCCCTGTCCACCAAAGGCCAAAAATGTTCAAAGCCAGGTGCTTATGAACATGGTATCTAAAATCCATTACTATATGTACATACAAACACACACACACACAAAAAAAAAATCTCTCTAAATCTGCTTTTCAGCTCAGGTGTAAAAGTAACTTAGAAAATACTCATATTTGTTTGTGTTTCACAAAAACTGGGGGGGTGGGGGGTGGGGGAAGGCAGGAAATTAGCTGCTACGTGAAGCCTGAAATCCTCTTCCATCAGAAAATTGCAAACCATGATAAAAATTACTCTTGAGATTTTACTTATTGAGCTTTGTATTAGAGGCAATGAGGGAAACTTCTATAAACATCTCTGACATCATCCTGAGAACTGAAGTTTTATTCCTCCTCTGATTTCCCTTCTTATTTTTTTTTCCAGTTTACTTGCTGTTGATACAATTATAACTGATCATGCTCAGTCTTTAGCTTCAAAACATCTTCATACCTTACCCTACATGTAATTTCACAAATGTATTTTATCTGCCTTTTCTTAAACTCGTTGCTCTAACAATGTGTTTAAGAAGCAGTTCAACTCTGTCATTTTACTGTAACCTGTATTTTGTTCCTCTTGCCCACATGCACACCTATACATGCCACTATTAAACATTATTAATGAGAACAGCTTTTATTTGAAACACAGAATCACAGAATGGCTTAGGTTGGAAGGGACCTTAGAACATGATCCCTTCATTGCTGTATCTGAATTATCCAAAGCAAATGGAAATAGTTTGCCATTGTGAATATTTATTCAGAGATGCAAATATTCAAAATGGTGCTAGAATACAATTCACAGTAACAGTACAGCAGTTTATTTTCCCCATAACGGTGGATGAGAAGCTGGACATGAGCCAACAATGTGGATTTGCATTCTGGGCTGCATCAAAAGAAGTGTGGCCAGCTCTTAAGAGAAGTGATTCTCCTACTTTACTCTGCACTCATAGGACCTTACCTGGAGTACTGCATCCAGCTCTGGAGCCCTCAATACAGTAAGGGCATGGACCTGATGGAGCAGGTCCAGAGGAGGGCCACTAAGATGATCACAGGGCTGGAACACCTCCCCTGTGAAGACAGGCTGAGGGAGCTGGGGTTGTTCATCCTGGAGAAGACAAGACCTAATAGTGACCTTCCAGTACCTGAAGGGAGCCAAACAAAAAGACTGGAGAGAGACTATAGTGATAGGACAAGGGGCAATTGTTTGAAATAAGAGAAGATTAGAATTCAGTTGGATGTTAGAAACAAGTTCTTTACCATGAGGGTGGTGGAACACTGGAACAGGTCACCCAGGGAGGTGGTTGAGGCTCCATCCCTGGGGATATTCAAGGTCAGGCTCGATGAGGCACAGAGCAACCTAATCTAATGGAGGATGTTCCTACTCACTGCAGGGGCATTGGACTAGATGACCTTTGGAGGCCCCTTCCAATTGAAACCATTTATGATTCTCTAATACTAGGACATACTCTCAGAATATTTGTCTACCTCAGATTTAGTTACAATATGGAGCAAGTATTTTTCCAAGTTCAAAGCAATTGAATACACTACAATTAAAATGCAAACTTCAGCTGCCTTTCAAACCTGCATATTTGGTTGAAGACATTTCTCTTAAAGTAGTTACAAAACCATGGAAATTATGGACAGAGAACATCTGTTCCTGAAGAAACTGACAAGAAGGAAAGTAGTTTTGTATACAAATAATTCCACTTGATCTAAAAAACAAGCAGAACATACTCTTGAAGAGTTAACAAGTCTGCAACTGTAAGAACATTGATAAATGCTATAAAATGTAGGTCACTACACTGAATGCTTGAAAGCACAAGAAGTGTCCATTTTCAGAAGTTTAGTGCTTAATTTGGATTTGGTGGGCAATAAGAATATCTTACAGACCTGTCTCAATAGTGCTAATGATGTAAAAACTTCTGTTCCTAGTGGTGTCAGCTGCTGACAATTTTTTGAACAACATGTCACACATCCCTGTCTAGGTGAAAAGACAGGAACACCAGGTTCTGCTTTATCTTTGTTGTGACTCATTCACTGGCAAAGGTTATTGGCCTTGTGATAGCCTGCAAAAGCCAGGATCACTCCAGAAAAGTACCAGCCGCCTAAGAATCTACTTTCCAATGAACACTCATTGTGGGAAGACAACATCAAGTTACCATAAGGTTGCAACGATATTGCAATGAATTAAGCTTGCTATCGGTCATAAAATTTTGTAACAGAATTAAACAGATTATCTTGGAGCAGTAGACTATCTACAGGTGGACTGTCAGTATCACTAGTGTCAAAGAACAGAATACACCCACTATGGAGAACACCATTTGCTGTAAAGCTTTTTTTTTTTTTAAAGTGTATTATCATAGAATCATAGAATCAACCAGGTTATACAAGACTTCCAAGGTCATCCAGTCCAACCTATTACCCAGTCCTAGCCAGTTAGCTAGACCATGGCACTAAGTCCCCCATCCAGTCTTTTCTTGAACACCTCCAGGGACAGTGAGTGACTCCACCACTTCCCTGGGCAGCCCATTCCAATGCCAATTCTCTGTCAAGAACTTCCTCCTAATATCCAGCCTACACCTCCCCCAGCACAACTTGAGACTGTGTCCCCTTGTTCTGTTGCTGGGTGTCTAGGAGAAGAGACCAACTCTCACCTGGCTACAACCTCCTTTCAGGTAGTTGTAGAGAACAATGATGTCACTTCTGAGCCTCCTCTTCTCCAGGCTGCACACCCCCAGCTCCCTCAGCCTCTCCTCACAGGGCTGTGCTCCAGGCCCCTCACCAGCTTCACTGCCATTTTCTGGACATGTTCCAGTACCGCAACATCTCTCTTGAATTGAGGGGCCCTGAAGTGGACACAGTACTCAAGGTGTGGCCTAACAGTGCTGAGTACAGGGGAAGAATAACCTCCCTTGTCCTGCAGACCAGACTGTTCCTGATAGAGGCCAGGATGCCATTGGCTCTACTGGCCACCTGGGCACACTGCTGGCTCATGTTCAGCTACTGTCTACCAGCACCCCCAAGTCCCTTTCTGCCTGGCTGCACTGCAGCCACTCTGTCCCCAGCCTGTAGCACTCCTTGGGGTTGTTGTGGCCAAAGTGTAGAACACTGCACTTAGCTGTGTTAAATCTCATCCCACTGGCCTCTGCTCACACATCCAGCTTGTTCAGGTCCCTCTGCAGATCCCATTTTGCCAAACAGTATTCAAAAAGAGTAGTTAGGAAAATGTGCAGTTCAAGTAAAGGGAAAAAATAATCAGAGTTTTACAGCTAATCTGCTTACTGTATTAGTAGAAACAACATCTATGCAACCAATCTCAGGGTCACACAATCCAAACATTTCCATAATACTCATTCCTTACATTCAAGACAATGCTAGCATCAAAATCCAAAAAGACTGAAGATTGACTTCTCTGCAGATGATGTAGATTCTCATTTCAATCTAATCACAGGAACATCTGTGTTATCTCTTGTGTCATGATGCAGGTGGGTGCCATAAAGCATAAGATAAGAAAGCCAGATCAGGTGAGTAAACTGGCACTTTTCTTTTGATTTTGTTTTAAGAGGTTCCAGTGCATTAACTAATAGACATATATTTTTTGCCAGCTGCTAGAGGAAAGTAGTCTTATAAAACTTAAACCAGAACTTCTAATATGTGTCATGCTTTTGTTTGTTTTCTGAAATAGTTTATTTGCTTTCTACCTCAAAAATGGAACACATTTGTAGTTCTTTCTGCTTGTATTATCAGGAGCTATGAAAACCCTGCTGAAATTAATGACAACATTCTTCATTGCAATCAGAGTAAGTTAGGCCCTACACAATTAAAATACACATGAAATATAGATTTTTAAAGTCTGCTATCTTCCTCAGACTATGCTATACTGATTTTGGAAACAGGAAAGTATAAAGCATGCTTTTATTGTAATTTTTCTGGTTAGTTATTCTAAGTATAAATAATTGAGAATAACATTAGATAATGTTACAGATTGTCTTGTGTTCATGTGCCTCCTTTCATCCTTACCAGCTCTCTCTTCTTTTCTTACCTGTGGTAATAACACTGTAGCAGCAGCTAGCTCCCTTTCTTATTTTGATGAATATGTATGCTGCTCAGTGCTTCATTTTTTAAAAACAGAAATACAAATAGAAATGGATCTCAGCCACTGCTGCTGCATAACCACGAGCAAGCAACTGCAGGTATGTGCTTCAAAATCTAAAGAAAATGCATTTTAGCTTTATTCCATTGAACCTAGCCCTGATGTATTCCACTGTGCTTCACAGTGGCAGAGTGGCTTTTAGCTTTCCTTTTCTGTTATAAAAGCCAAGTGAACAACACGAAATAACAGTCTACTTTTAATTAAAAATTTATCAGTTACAAATTAATTGTAAAAACAATAATTCTGGTAGTAGTGCATGAAAAATGGAATTACTTTCTTACAAAAATACAGCACAAATAGAAACAATACAAAGACATTAAAATTATTAGAAATATAGGCACTTCTGAAGCAGAAATACGATGATCTTGCAGGTCAGCCAATTTTATGGTAAAACCCAGAAATATGTAAGATAATGCTACATTAGACTGTTATCAAGAAATTGAATCAGTAATTCTTTTTGACCTATGCTGCAGTACAAAGCAAATGACTGTGACAGGAATCTTCATGATAAAAATGTAGTTGTTTATTGCATTCACAAGCACTCCCAGTATTACTTATAATCATCCAGTAGAAGTCACTGTTACAAGTATTACCGAGATAAATTGTTAAAATAATATTCAAATGAATTGTTTAAGGGATGTATTTATTTTCTTGAAAATAAAGTAAATCATGATGGATGAAGGTGCTCTTTATTCATACAAATACCCAATTCCCAGCAGGGATCAACTCTGCAGGTTATTTTCATAGTGCAAGTTCTTCCAAACTGGTAAAGTCTGAAAAGAAAACAATTAATGGAATTGTGTGTGAAAGCTATTTTCACACTGAATACACTAATTTCTCCAGAAGAAAAGACAGAAAGACAGAAAGAGAGAGAGAGAGAAAGAAAGAGAAAGAAAGAGACAGAGGGGCAAGCACTTGTCCCAAAACAAATGAAGAACTCCAAACAAACAAAACAATTGAAACAAAGTAAGTTTTCTGTTGATTTCAGAATTAGGTCCTATTTGTCTAGTCCATGGAGGTGTCACATCTGACAGTCAGTAACTTGTAGGACTCCTCTCTTTCCTCTTTATCAGTTCAAATATCCACCTACAGGTATCTGTCAAATGGAATAATAAAATGGTTTCCACCAAATGTTCATTTACTTTCCTCGTGACACATCACCAATTGAAGTCTGCTGTCTTGTTTTTCAAAATCATTCGTACAATTAATCTATTTTTAATCTAACAGTGACACACGATTTACAGAGGATGGAGAAATGTTACTTGGATACGCATGAACACTGTGTACAATGCTACTGTGGAATTCATTACAATGCAGTAGTATGTAAAAACAAACAGTGAAACTATATTCTCTTCTATAACTGCATAGTTTAAGCAATTAATTATGTACTGCACTGCTAATCTAGTTGGGATGGAAATAAAGCTACTCTGGCACATGCTGTTAATTACATTGTTACAAACAGAGTGAAAATAGCAGAATTATTTAATAGCAAACTACCCATCTCTTGCATAAGTTCTTCAGTTACCACATCTCTAAGTGGAGCTACTAATAGGTTTTTATATCTGCTGTACAATATATTTCAGGCACTTAAAGATATCTCTTAGAAAAATTCAAATTCCAGATTTAATATTTTAAGACCAACAATTTTATTGGTAGTCCTTTATTTACCTGGTTAGATCTCTTTTCTGGAAACATGACATTATTGTACATGTGACTGTACTCAGTTACTGTACTAGAGCTGCTAAGTGAGCACTAACTAGTAAATGCTTAGATGTTGTTTAATTTCTTTTTAATGTTTGCACACTTCTGAGCCAAAGTCCAATTGCCTTTTCATAAGGTTAAAGGTTATAAATACCTGCCTTACTCCTGCAAAGTAAATCTAGATACTAAAACTTTAACTTACCACCCTCAGCCTGAGGCACTTGATGTCAGTTGCAGGAAATAGGGATCTCCTTCACAGAACAGTTAATCAAGGAACAGTAGGGATTGAAAGGAACCTGTGAAGATCATCTAGTCCAACATTCCTGCTAGACCAGGATCACCTAGAGTAAATCACAAAAGAACGTGTCCATGGCCAGGCAGGTTTTGGATGCCCCCAAAGACAAGACAGTCCACAACCTCTCTGGGCAACCTGTTCTAGTGCTCTGCCACCCTTAAAGTAAAGCATTTTTCTCCTTATGTTTACATGGGATGTCCTGTGTTCAAATTTAAGTCCATTGCCCCTTGTCCTGTCACAGCTTGGTGTTGTCTTTTTTAAGTTTCTGCTTTCTTCATTGCTCCAATTCCACTTTTACATCCTATTCCACTAGCACAGTTTGATGACTATCTTTCAAACTAAGCTGTTTGTGACTTCAGTAATAGAAACACAACCACATATTGTAATGTAAGAATTTATGTACAGAAAAATAATGGAGGTCTATATTAAATTGAACCAAGGAGAAGAAAGGGCTTACAAATTAAAATAGAGAGGGAGAAATGTTATTTAATTGTCAGCTTGGCATTATGTAACATTTCCCTACAAATAGGTACAAAATGGTTGCTAATGTGCAGGAATTTCTCCTTGTCAGCCTGGCACTTCTAGTGGACTGCAGATCTCATCACATGCAATTTGCAAGCATGAATATGACTAAAGTGTGACTGTGCAGTAAGGGAGATGGTGGCTCTCACAACATAGTTCTTGCAAATTCAAAGAACTTTTCATTGTTGTTTTTCCTTCTGTTGTTTTAGAAGGAAAAAGTCTGCGTATATCATAGAATGGTTAGGTTGGAGGCAACCTTAGAGACCATCTACTCCAAACTCCCTGCTGTGGGCAGGGACCCTTCTCAACTAGATGCAGCTCCTCAAGGCTTCATCCAACCTGGCCTTGAACATCCCCAGGGAGGAGACATCCACAACCTCCCTGGGCAGCCTTCTCCCTGTTCTCCCTCAGTTTTAAAACATTCCCCCTTGTCCTATTGCTAGGCACCTCTATGAAAAGTCCCTCTATTTTTGTGAGCTTTCTCATTATTTAGTTGTATCTATTGGGGGAGTTAAATTTAAAAAAAAGAAATAAGAACCCAAGAAAATTTCAAACTTTAAAGCTTAGTGGAAAAAAACTAATAATTTTCTTTCCAGTCAATTCTGGTTATGGATTAAGAATACTGCAGTAACTTTAATTTCCACATACTTTTTCTTCTTTATCATTGAGACATCTTAGGAAGAAAACTTATCTGAAACTACTGAAAAATGACAGAAATCTCAAAAGACAGGAAGCAAAAATGAAGCCTATTAGCAGCTGTTGCTCTATCCTTCCCTCACCTTTAAGGATGAAAGAACACGTACACTCTTGTCAGTCCATTCGCATTGAGTAGCACAGTGTTCTTTTGGCAGATGTGAAAAGAAGCAGAAGAAAACCATCATCTATGCTGAATCCATACAGAAATGTTGAGGAACAGATTCTGAACTCCCAGAAAAATCAAGTGAGAGAAACAAATAGAAATGCTGGTAAAATTCTGTAATGACATTACAAGCTAGAGGAAGAAATAGCTATGAAAAATTTCTATACATTTATCAAAAGCAGAGAAGGTAAGAAAAAAAACAGTGGAAAATCTCACAAATAGAACTTATTTCCATTGTACTAAACCCACTTCTTGCTGCTTCAGGATGTAAAGTATCCATATACAAGCGAACTGTAAACTATAAATGACAAGATTTTTCATGTTGGGATAATGCACTGAATTTATTCTGAAATCTTCAGGGCAGTTGGAAAGCAAATACGTATAGCAAAAGGCAGCCAAGCTAACCATATGTTACACCAGCAGCAGCCACTATGAAGGGAAGAATAAATGCATTAACAACTGAAGTATAGCTCAATTAAAGATTTTTGTAAACCATAAAAGATCAGACTACAATACAGAGCATGATCCCTGAACAGACTGTACTACTAATGTTGTGAGAGAAATGTGTATAACCATCTTTAATATGAATGGAGGAAGCAGAGAGATACTGGAATAAAACAGGAGGAAATGTTTACAACAGCCGTATTTTTAGTAACGTTTCTCTGCTTATTTATATGTACTTAAATTTGTCTCCTCCTTATTTAAATGTACCTTGGATTTTCCAAAATGTACTTTTACTTCCTGCATTCATTTATTTTTTTTTAATACCTTGCCCAGACAGCTGTGAAGAGGTGTACATTTGAAAATGACCAGCAACTGGTCTAAGCAAATGTATTACCTTTCTGCACAAACCTTAGCTCACTGGAAATATTTTGCCTGTTTATTTCATGCAGCTAATAGGATTCATGTTTTTGGTGGGTTTGGAGTTGCACTTTTAGGATCCTAAATAGCACTATGGCCTGTGCTTGACAGACAGAAGGGTTCATTTAGAAATGAGAGAAGCTCAGCAGAACTACTCTCTTGTCTGTAAAGAGAAAGAAAAACAGGACCACAGGAGCATAACTAGAGAAAACTAAGGCATTTTTAAAAAATTTTACAATTATTTCATTTACAACAGTTTACAATTACTCTAGCTGAGTGAAACAGCTCTTCATTTCAGTGTTCTTGTAGAGCAGAGATTGTGGTGATCCACAATGTATCATAAGGAATAGAAATGAAGAAAGATGATCAGGCTTAAAAAGGATTTAGTCCAGGATAGCAACAGGTACTCAGGAACGTGAGGTGAGTTCAGCTTGTTTGCACATAAAATCACTAGATCTTCAAGATCTCCAACACTGCATGTTTAGCACACTCATTGAGCTTCATACCATATGCCTAGGTAAGGAAAAATGCCAAATATCAGAGATTCTGGTTACACTCCTTCTCGCCAGGCTCCTACTCGTGCAGGACCAAAGGGTGTCCAAAGACTATGAATGTTTGTTTCAGGTCCTTCTCAAACATTGCTCCGTGAAGCACTCTGGTTGTATTCTAGTACAGGTGTTCTTTTTGTTGCCAAGCTACATTCTTTACTTCTTGAGAAGCTGCAGGTCGTTGATTTCTCATAGTCCTCTTCTTCCTCCCAATTTGCTTGATAAACACAATGCAGCAGCAAAGGCAGCCATGAAACCAAATGATGCTATTTGCCAGTTACCTCCTGGTGTGATGAAGCCAGCAGGGGGATAAACCACTAAACAATTACTTTAAAAAGAAGCATAATTTTCTTTAATATTGAAAAGTGATTATCTTAAGGTAATACTTGCAATCAGCACCCAGCATGTGTGGCAGCCCCGTTCTGGAAGACAAAATTGGCTGCTTGAGAGAGTTCAGCATAAAGCAGAAAGTTGAAGTACTGTGCCTTTCCTACACCAAGTTATAAAAAGGCACATCCTGTGTACTACTGAAGCTTGAACTGTGGTGTTCTGAAATCACATAGTTTTTCTATAGAACAGAAGATAGTTAAGATCTGCATGTTGATAATTTAAATTTAATCTGTGGTCATCAAACCCATCCTTATTAAAGAGCATGCAATCTTACACATGATTTTTGCACATTAGCTTGGAAAGTAAAATACTTTCAGAGGCATAGAAATTACTATGTTGCATTTAAGTAGAACAGGAAAAAAAAATGAAGAAATGAATGACAGAGGTGTAGGAAAGACTGAAATTAAGTACTGCAATAATTAGAATTTTTATTTGGGAAAAAAAAAAACACCAGCATATTGCAATGGAATTATGGTTGTGGACATAAAACAGATACTGGAAGAAAAAGTGAGAACTACTGAGTTTCTGATGAAGACCTTTTTATTATTTGAATTCAAACAATGATCAGCACTTTTAATAGCCTATACCTAACTCTGGCAGTCAGTTTTTAATGGAATTCACAGTAGATTGATATTTACTTCTTATACTACAATGCAAAGTGTTCCAATATCCCCAGGGCATACCTCCTGTGCTCAAAAACTAGCTTCACTGTTTCTACCTACTCTGGCACTATCAGTGCTATTTGTTGTTATAAAAACATAAAGTGAAGATTAATTAATTTCAAATACCGAATCTCTCAACATTTTGTCCTCTCTTTTCATGAGAAACATTCATTTTCTGCTCTGATTTAGAAGGGTAGCTATCAAGAAATGGATTATAAATATGTAGTTTAGTTTTTATATCTTCTTACTGCTCATACCATAGTCTTCTCTTATCTGACAACAGGATCAACAAGGAAGTAGCTACTTCTTTTGAGGAACTGCATCTTCATATAATGCTGCAGATTGACTTTTGATGCAGTCTCTTCTTGGTCTTTCAGAACTAGCATGATCTTTGCTCTGCCAGTTATCAGGAAAAAAAGTAAATCTCAGCCACAATGACTGAAATAAGGACATAATCTGATATGTATTACTTCAGGAGCAATGCCAGGCTTAGCATTCCTTGCTATCCACCTATTCAGTGATGTTCCAATTCATACATGGCACTGCAGCACATTTTTTTTTCAATTATGACAACATAGCTATTTGTATGGTTATACAATGAAAATCACAGAAGTGATCCACTGAAAATTACTCCTCCCATTTCCCTTCTTTTTTTTTTTTTTTTTGCCTATGAAAAATTTTTAGTCAGATCAGCTCTCAGTACAGCTCCAATTGTGACAAGGTGAAACACTTGTACTGACACAGACAGTACTGACAAAGACAGAATAGAATAAGTGAAGGTATAAGATCTCCATTCAACATTTTAATATAGTAAAGAAACTTTTTTCTATCACCACAATAAGAAGTGTTGGCTTAGTTGTATAAGAAATCTTCTCATGTCTAATGGTATCAGGCTACAATCTTGCCAGTTGAAAGTTCAGACACTAGAAACCAGAACATATTTTTTAAAAAAAGAAAAAAAAGAAAAAAAAAGGAAAAAGAGATCCCATTTCAGAGTGCAGATTGATGTAATGACCATGTTGCCCTCTGCTGCTCTACTGATAGAAGCATATTCTTTTTACAAATACAGTAAGTACACTTCTAAAATGTATTTACATTTCCCATTTTATTTATTTACATTTTCAACCTGTTCATGAGTCATAATTTGAGTAAGTATACTTCTACATTACAGTTTATATTAAATACATATCTAAGGAAAAGGAACATTTCTTATGTAGAAAGTGCCATCATACAGTTAACTGGATAAATTAACAGTATACTGAAATAGCAATTTCAATTTAAAATTTATATTTAACATTAGTGTAATTTCAGTAAATAATCCTTAATTATGTAGTTGAAGAGCCTCTCTCAGAGTATTAAAGCCATTGTTCTTACCTGATCTCTGTGGTAATGTGGTAACAGATTAAAGATCCAGCAAATACTGTAGAGCTTGTATGTAGAGTAACATTTAGACATTTGGTTTTGTCATCTGATGAAAAGAACAAAAAAATCTATTTATTTATTAGCCTGAGTCATCTATTGTAGGAATTATTATCATTCTGTTCACTCAGACACCAGCTGTTTCCAGACATCTTTTGAATGACCTGTTGTTATTTAGAAGTGATGTGTCCTCATAACAGTAGACTGCACCTGTGTTTTTTTCTTAGCATTTTGATAAGCATTAGATCCTGGAATTTAGCAACTCCAACAACAAAAATGGCATATTACTTGTAGCAGGGGACTTCTTGCCAACTCATTGTATCAGTAGGTCTCCCAGCTTGTCACATTCAGCCTATTGGTTGTTTAGTTTACAAATACAAACACTGCCACAAATCCAGAATATTTTCAGTCTAAACAGGGATAAAGTATAACAGATGGATGTAGAAGACAGATGGAAGGAGGGAATAGAAAGTCTTCTCTGCCACAATCCATATCATACTCAAGGTAAAAATATCTCTGTTTCTGAAGCACCCATAAAATAGTTTTTGATCTTGGAGCTCACATAAATAAGTAGTTGATGAATTGCTCAGCAGCTTCAGTCCTTAGAGAGCAAACAGTCCCACAGTTCCTATTTTTCTCCTTTAGTTTTTATTCTTCATGCATAACAATCAATTCTAAGAATTACAGATGTCATCTTTTCATTCACCAAACCAAGATTCAAATGTGTAAACGGTTTATAATATTGAGCTCTCAAGTGGCCTTAAAATTTTAGTTTAATTCCACGGTAATGTTACTTGGCTTATTCAAAATTTACAAGTATAGAAAGGTCATTTAGCAGTGAGACACTGGAGCAGGTTGCACAGGGAGGTCTTGGATGCCCCTTCACTGGAGGCGTTCAAGGCCAGGTTGGATGAGGCCTTAATGAACCTCGTCTAATGGAAGGCGCCACTGCCAATGCCGGGGGGGGTTTAGAACTAGATAATCTGTAAGATCCCTTTCAGCTCAAAACATTCTATGGATCTATGAAATTTAAGTGCTGTGGGCATGCTCCTTAGCATGAAAGAAGAAAACACAGTAACTATTTTTTTTTTTTAGGGAAAAAATTTGAAGTAAAAAAAGACATACAGACAACAGATGTTGACCTCTTTTGTACAGTAGCTGTCAGAGGTGATACGTGCACAGAAAGGCCTGTATAAGGAAGCCATTTCCAAATAGTTTTTGTGCAAAGCTTCACTACTTCAAGATGCCACTTAGTTAAATAATTTATTAAATATTTTATATCATACACACAAAGAATCTTGTAACCTTTCTGATAGTATTATTTTTAGTATTTTGCTTCCCCTTAAGACTGAACAAAAGGACTTATTTTCCTTGATAAAACAAAACAACAACAAAAAAAAGCTCACCTCTTACAGTTATCCAAAAGTCATGTTGCATAATGCCATGTCCCCATAGAGATGAGAGCAAAATGCATTTTTCTGTGTTACTGAAACAAGAGCACTGTATGTGCTATGAAAGTGAAATGCCACTTAGAGTATAATGTAACATATTTAAAGAAAAATCATATCAAATGGCTTATTTTGCAACTAGAAGAAGAATGTAGGGAGGTTAAAAGGTTGCACCTCAATTACTCAGGAGTAGCAATTAATGTGTTTCAGCTCCTCACTGTTTCACAGACTACTTTTGCACATTCTGTGAGCACTTCTCACAGTATAGTAGTAGCACACCATCTATCTAGCTCTACATTTTAACTCCCTAAATACAAGTCAAAAAGCACACACACTTGGCCAAGGATAATCACATAAAATTTCAGGGAAAATATTTTTAACCACTGTTAGAAACAGAAATAGTCATGAGTCTGTCAACATTGCAGCCTCTTTTTTTGCAACTGTACTGATAGTCTTTAGAAACTTCCTTTGGTTTGGCAAGAATCCCATTAAACTCAAATTATTTTCTATTTAGTCTGCATAAAAATGACAAAATTTGGCTCATTCTCACTATGATCCAATAATGTGTACTTCTGAATTATCACATTGTTAAAGCACACTCAATTAAGCCATGAGGTATGACATAATATTACAGAACACCATTTCAGAAACTGACAAGTTTTTGTTACTTCTAAAGATTTGCAGAAGTATGAAGCAATTTCTTGCAGATACTGGAATAATTGCTGAAAGATTTCATTTCTTCACAGAATCCCAGAATGTTAGGGATTGGAAGTGACCTCAAAAGATAATCTAGATAATCTAGAGCAGGATCACCTATACCAGGTCACACAGGAATGCATCCAGGTGGGTTTTGAGTATCTCCAGAGAAGGAGACTCCACAACTCCCTTGGACCTCCTGTTCCAGTGTTCTGTCATCCTCACAGTGAAAGTTTTTCCTCATGTTTCCTATGCCTCAAATTCCACCCACTGCCCCTTGTCCTGTCATTAGGCATCACTGAACAGAGCCTGACTACATTCTCTTGGCACTCACCTTTTACATATTTATAAACATTAATGAGGTCACCTCTTAGTCTCATCTTCTCGATGCTAAAGAGCCCCAGATCCCTCACTCTTTCCTTGCAAAGATGTTCCACTCCTTTCATCATCTTTGTGGCTCTGCACTGGACTCTTCCAAGTAGTTCCCTGTCCTTGAACCAAGGGGCCCAGAACTGGACACAGCATCTGAGATGCAGCCTCACCACTGCAGACTAGAGCGGGAGGAGAACCTCAGTCAACCTACTAACCACATTTCTTCTAATACATCCCAGAATGGCAATGGCCTACTTGGCCACAAGAGCACACTGATGGCTCATGGTCATCCTTTCATCCACTAGTATTTGTTCCAGAATATAATACAGTAACACTTTCACCTTGTAGTAGTACATAAGAATTGTTGCAGGTCTAAGACTAGAGTAACTTGAGCTACATACAGTATGCAACATGATGATTTGTTGTCATGCATGTCACCACAAGTTCAGTGTCCTCTCATGGTAGCAACATAAGCACATTTTTCTTTGAAGTGCAGAACACTTTGAAAGCTGTAGCCCAACATTTTTATCCCCTTTTCTTAATAAAGCTCATTTGGCTGTTCAAAAGGAATATCCTGGGGTAGGGACTGGAATTCAGTGTAGTTCACCATAGTTTCAGTTTCATCTGAAACCATTCAGAGGGTTTTTCAGCCCAATCAATTTCTGCAATTATTTATTTTGGTCAGAGGTAAATCCACTACTGCTTTGTTTAACTTTTTAATGCACCATTTAGTCAGCCAAAGATTTACGAAGTACTGTACAAAATGTCAAAGAAACCCTGGGAAATCCCAGAAATGGAGCTGCTAGGACAGAATTTACAAATCTACAGAAATCTACAAAACTTCATCTATTGCAAACCATAATTACAACTGTGAGATCCTGAAGGAAGGCAAAAACTGTAATAAGGCTTTCTGTTTGGGAGCATTTATGGTATCTTTCACTATCATGTATAACCCGTAATGTTAACAGGATTTTGGGGAAAAAGACATATACAATTCTGCTTGTCCAGCAGAATTCTTCACACAGTTACAGGAACTACAGAAAATGGCAAGGAAAGGGACAAACATATCCTTCACAGCTGATTTCTCAGAGCCATTCAATTTCTAACTAATGCTGCTACTCAAGATGCTGATTATTGTTATATTATTTTTCTGATAGTCCAGAGCTCCATTTTTCCCCTGTAAAGAAATAAGCACCTTCGTACCTTCCCTCACTTCCCCAGCTGAATCAGTATCAAGCTTACTGTACAATTCCTGAAAATTAATTTTAAAAATTGGAAGCCACAAAAGCTCAGAACATACCTTTAACTTTTCAGAGATAACCCATTGAAACATGAACTTTTTCTTTCCATCAGGGCTTCCTTCGAATAGTCTTTTTGTCTTGTGTTCTACAAATCAGAATGGTTCCAACTCTGAACAAATCTTCTCCCAAGAAGACAAATATAATACAAAGTGATGGAAATATAATTACTAGCATTCATTTGTTAAAGCTATAATTTTCTGCTGTATTTCTGCAGTTGGTTTAATTGTTTCAGTGCTTTCTCTGCATGATGATTTGTCCAGGACCTGACAAACATTCCTTAATCAGCTGATATACTTGGTGTTATCTTAGGGATTTTTAACAACTGATGGACATTTTTTTTCCTCAAGGTAAGTTGCACTTTAAAAGTATATGTATTTAAAAGAAGAATAAAGAAGGGGAGAAAGGTATTGGCATAACATCTCATTGAGTGCTTGCTCAGAAATACTCAGTGGCTTAATCCACTTTTGGTACAAAAATTACTTCACTTTCTCCCTTTTTTCCACTCTTTTGGCCTGTTTATCTTAGGTTTAAGATGATATTTTAAAAAAAACTAAAGTAAAATATAGTTTTACTTTATCAGTGTTCGATGTAGTAGTTTTTCTTCACTTTACGATAAACATCTTCGATAGCAAGTATAAATAAACAAAACTACTGTATTAATTATTTTCCATTATTTCTTGCTGGGTTTTGTTATTTTAATTTAGCTTTCATTAGTGTATGTTTAAGTCCATACTGACTGATTTCTTGTGAGGACAGTTTCTGTGGTCCTTACACCAGGCACTTTACATCTGCTGTGGGTATTACTTGTATTACATTAAACGCTTCTGCTATGTGGCAGAACCTGGTCAGTTTACATCAGATGGTTACTATGGATGAAGAATACATCAGTGCAACTACACTCTCTCTACCTAAAAGAAGGTTCCTTCAAGAGAAGTAATATATTTGTCAGGCTATTGGATTTTTATGGAGGGAAAAATGGAAAATATTAGAAAAAATATCAGGCTAATTAACCTAGAACAAAATCTTCTACCTGTCAAAGGATAATCCTGAGATGCTTGCCATGTCTTGAGCACAACACGGGCTGATAAAATGCAGAGAACCTACCTAAACTCCCTGCTGTTCAGCGAATTTCTGCCTAGGCATTTAAGACTATTTTGAGTTCTCTACAGCTTGCAAATTGTACTGAACAGTTGTCAGATTTCTGCATAATGCATTTCAGTCAAGACTTGAGAAGATCATTTGTAAGTATTTTGCAGGAGATGCTTTCCTGACAAGACAAAAATGGTAAGTGGTAATCTTAGCTCTTTATATAGTTTACAATAAAACACTATAAAACCACTTTTTTTTTTTTGAGAAATAGATATATCCTTCAAAATAAGCACTCAATTGGTTGACATCAGTAATTATTTTTTTTTTATTCCAAACTTGATGGTACCTATAAGCATTATGTAATTAACATTCTTATCTTGTTACCAGGAAGTACTGCTATTTTGATGCAAGCTTTAGTCTTCCTCAGCATTTGATGGGGAATATATTTGTAAGAAATATGACTTGACTTTTTGGTGACAATCACTGTGTATTATGGTACAGTACCATGAGGTTTTATTTCTTTGCTAGTAAGAACTTAGAAAGAAAACTTGTTAAAAATCTGCAGCTACTTGAGTACTTGGAACAAGTCATTCTTTGCTTGATAACCTTACTGTGTAGTATGTTGTAGTTTTCTACTAATTACATATAAATTCTTTCTTAGTCACATGAATTTTGAAATAAGATCTGTGTTGGATTTAAGTTTTAAAGCAAGATGGCCATGTGAAAAAACAGAACCAAGTGTGACTGCAGTGAGAGTGCTGTTCAGCTATGTGCAATTTCGAAGTGCCACATGCCATATATAGACAACAAACATGCAACAAGTTCATCTGTCTTTCTGAAGGAAGGCTTACTTCAAAAAACGTTTCTGCCAAAAGAAGCTACTGCAATATTTGGTTAAGTGTGTAGGAATTGTTCAGAGATTACAAACAGTGCTGCATGCAAAGGTTGATAATATTAATAGGTGTGATGGTTTGGGACTTCCCAGTCACCCCACCCCTCTCTCCCCCCACCCCACCCCCACTTTGTAAAATGACCCAGACTAGAACTCAGCCTACTGGAAGTTAAGNGCTTGGAGGAGCGGCCAGGGGTGTTAGAAGTAGTGAGATTACACAGCAGAGAGGAGAAAAAGCCAGAAGCTGCTAGACTGAGACGCTGTGCCCCAGAGACTCACTTATGTTTTGAGTTCTTACTCTCGAACATCTCAGCAAGCCTATGAGTGGACATCACCATTGTTTCCTGTAATATAAATTTTCTCTATTAAAATACTCCAATTAGCCTCAAACCAGCACAATAGGTGTGCATGAGATTCCTAAATGTAGAAAATACTTCACAAATACTTAAGGCAAATGCTGTAAAGCCCAGTAAGCTAATTCAAGGTTTATCTCAACAGGAAAGCAAGATTCACTATTGTTTCAATATAGTGCATCTCCACTGGAGCAACAGCCATTTCAGCCACTCAGGAATTGGACTGGAACCCAATCAAACTGACAGAGTTAAAGGTTACATAAGGAAAAGAGTAGTGTAGGCTTTGATTTACATAAATTTGGGTGGCTTACTCCCAGGTTCGTATTCCCACTTTAATGTTGTTCAGTAATGCATATGCAATAAGCATATACCTCCCTTACATTCTTTATGTGATGGTTGGTGGTGTAAACGGTGCACATTTCAGAATATAAAAGTACCACTATTCCACATAACAGTCACTGCAAGGCATCAGGTTATACAAAGACAATGCCTACTAACCCAATCTCAAACTATAATTTAGTTTCATAAATATGAAGGGAGGAAATGTGTAATGCACCCCCCTGAGAACAAAACCATGGTCTATGTGCTCTGCACATTGACCACAAAGACAAGTCTCAGGAACCACACTCTTCCTTTACACAAATATATTTTAGAAATACTCTTAGTGTATAGTCATCTATCAGATATAAATTCTAATTTATGGACATGACTTAAGGTCCTGTTTGGACTATTTGTTTAAAATCAGAACGTGCAGTCCTGCATCAGCTGGAGTGGCAATAAGTAACTGCTTTTCTTGAAGGCCTGCATTTGATTTCAACAGTCAGCTTATTTGGCATACAGTTCATGTGTTTGTTTCATTAATTGTCAAGTATGCTAGCTAAAGATTAACAGCATCTCATGCTGGCATTTGATTATATAAAGTTCAAAGTTACTCTTCGTCCTTTTGCTTTTAAAGGAAGCAATCAAGAAAACAAGTCTAAAAAGTTTCATTTATGTTCCTTAAAAATGTACTGGAAGCAAAGGCAAAATTGTTTAGTTTCCCATTCAACTTCTGAAGACTGAAAACTCAGTGCGAATTTGAACTTGTCCAGTGCGACAGCTTCATATTCTGATGGCTGCAGTTCTTCAGCAGTCATCTTTTTTTCAGTACTTACATGTCAAGCATTTGCATAAAGCTTCTCTTTAGTTCCAACTACTAAATTTTATTAAGAAAAATTAAACACACCTTAAGGACATTCCTGATTTACTTTACTGTATCTGCAAGGATGAATATCCCAGAGAAACTACACACAAGTATAAAGACAACGGATGCCGATTTGTCTGTCATTAGAGGATTTACTTCCTGTGAATGCTATGTTAGTGGAAAAAGGTTTGCTAATCCCTTCTCCAAACACCAAGTTAAAATCCAAGTATTAGTGGACTCAAATCATAACTGCAGCATATTCAGCTATTTTTAAAACACTCCTTCATGCAGCAACAATACCAAATACAGATCTGGCTACATTCCATATCCAAGTCCCAAAGAAACGTGCTCTCGGGTGACCCTCTTGGATCCGTATGTACTGTAAATGCATTTGTAAACCCACTCCCAGGCCAAAATCCCATTGTCCTAGTTTCCATAAGGTATCACGAACAATGTTGAACTTAATCATTGTGCCAATCAATTTATCCAGCTAGAAAATAAGTGTAACAGTTCTGAGTGGGGTTTTCGTGAGTATTTAAGCAATTGGGAAAAAAAAAAAATATCAATGGGACTTGTTCTCTTCAGTCACTTAAGACCAGATGTTAATGGAATTCATGTGTCTTGACATCAAGACAGAGACTTGATGGGACTTTCATAACACCTATCTCCCACTGAAATCTCATCCTCTTACCTTGCTTATATGGGCTATTAGAAAATGTAATTAATGAGTGACTGAAGTGGTTTATATAGTGTTTCATGATCCTTAGGAGAGATGCACATAGCATGAAAATTTTTATTCAGCCCTCTGGAATGATGTCAGGGACACAGGAATGCTGGTGATTAATTCATCAGGAAATTAAATAAAGCCCAGTAACTTTTTTCTTGCAAGTATTCCAACAGTCCCTGCCGTATAGAAACAAGTATTCTCTCCTCTATTCTTCTTAAAAACATACTCATTTTAAATAATATTTTTTGACAAGTAATAATAGGAAACAATCTTTAGATTTCTTCAGATATTTCACATCAGCTCCTATCACGGCCATTATGTTGGATTCCAATATTCACATGAAATTATGCAGATAAGAATCAATAAATAAAACGACAAGTTAGCCACAGTATGGAAGCATGGTAAATTAGAATATAGTCTATACAATGAGACTTAATGTCATTAACAGATACATTACCAGCAGAGTTTGGAATGCATGGCTAATCCAGTCCAAAATACAAAAAAAGGCCTAATGACAATACATAGATCCTACAGTTACCCATCTCACAAAATATACATCAGTGGAGATAATTTATTTCATATCTAGTGCAAAGACAGAGCAGGAAATAATACCACAACTTAAGGCTGGAATTTTACTTCCTGATGCAATCTCTTAAAATTCTCCAAATAAAATAGAAATTTAAGAAAAGTATCAGTGAGAGAATTTAAGTATTTTTTTAAAAAGTGTATCACAGCAGGATTTGTATTTAGACTCCTTTATTGGTTCTTGAGGAAACATTTTAAATTATAGCATACACACTAGAAAGATTTCCATGCTAGTTTAAGAAAGCCTGTCAATTTATATGCTACAGGTAACTACACTGCCTTAAAATATGTACTACCAGCATTAGGACACAGTGTACTCTCAGTGGGAGATAGGGAACTGTCCTACTACGGAAACAGTAACTCTCCAGCTTTGATAAATACTTTGATACAGTCCTTCTCACGATACATAAACATTACATAGGATCTTCTTTTGAAGCTGTGGCTCAGTTAAGGAGGGGGAAGGAACATCAGTTTGCAGTCCTTGTGATTTTCTGTGTGACAAAGTTCAACTTTTGAAGAGACAGCTTGAAACTACATTGCCACCTGCTGTCTCAAAAAATAAAACAAAAAAAATCAGGAGGCAGGTCTGGTTTGTATATTTGAAATTCTGCAATTATAATAGAAACCAGTTTATTGGGATTTACATTGTGAAGCAGAGGATCAAATATTAATCTTAAAAACTGTGAAAAATTATTTAATGTCCATGCTCCCTTTCTCCTGTTTGGCCATAATTAGGCAAAAAAAAAAAAAAGAGATGAGTAAATGAGAAGGAAATTGCCAATGAAAACTGTGTGTCTAGTCATGTCCTGTTCATCATAAACCAATATTCCCTTGTAGCTCTTCGCAAATTGTGACCAGATACACGAGATACAAACAGCTGGGATGAAATCAGGCATGTGAGATTCATGAAAGTGAGGAGCCACTTATAACAGCTGCAATGCTTTGAGAGATTGTGGATACTGCAACCTGACTAGGAGTCTGAAAAAATATTTGTTCAGACTTCCACACCTCCAAAAAGGTAACTGTCTACAGGAAATTAGGATTTGGTCTCTCTATAGTAATGCAACATATCAATGAATTAAGTTTTGGGAGAAGCAGGATAGTGAAAAAAAAAATAAGGTTTTGAACACCTTAGAGCACTTTGAGGGAACTAAACAGGGCCTAAGTTAATTGATATATAAGCACTGTTAAATTAGAAGGGATTATGAATTCCAACAGATGCTCTATTAAAAAAAAAAAAAAAAAAAAGATTAAAACAGGTACCTTGAAAGGTCAGACACATGAACACTAACTAATTGAAATATCCAGGAAAACATGAAAACACTAGTACTCCATTAAACAAACAAGAATTAATTGCATTAATTAAAACAGTATAGATTAAAACATTATTTTTGGGACCAGGTCAGTAATAATACTGCATGTAACACTACAAAAATTGCTGTTCTTGGGCAGTAGTCAAGGAGACATAGTGCCTATTTGAAATGTTTTAATCCAAATTAAACAGACTATGCCCTTCCTGATGTAGAAGAACCCCATTTCAATGTTGTTGTGGGAAAGCATTGTTCAATGGACTTTGACAAGGACATGTTCTTTTGTCTCACTTGCATCAAATTTTCATTCCTGGACCTAATGATGATCCTACAACTTAACCTCATTAATTTGCCTAGCTGGTATTTTTGATGGCATCCAAGGGAGGTTCAGAAACACTGATACAGCAGTTATAAACAACTTACCTCATATGTTCTGTGGTTCACAGGACTTTATGTACATTACTGAGAACAACTCCAGGTTTTCTTTTCTCTCCCTCTGGTCTCTAAAGTTTCACAGATTTGTTAGCTGATGTATCAGTCGGTAAATACCATGTAACAGCTGTGAAGCTGAAGACATGATTTCATCTGAAGACAGACATGTTTTTTATATAAAGATGAAGTAATTTAGATAGTATAGCAGAGAGCAGATTTTGCATAGGCTAACTTCAGCCTCACTGTCTATTACTGCTTTTGTTTTCTTTACAGTCTCAAAAGAGCAAAACTTGCATCCAGAAGTAAGTACTACAGGATCCACCCCAGTATATATGGTACCCTTAGCCAGATGAAATTAACTACTTGTAGAAGCAACACTATTCCAGACAAGTCTTCCCGTCTTAATGTCATTCAAAATGAAGGCTTTCAGGATTTAAGTGAGCTTAAATCTCATCTTGAATAGTAAAAGATCTAAACAGGTTCTGAAGCATTTAATTGAATCCGACTATACCTTTTAACACAGCCAAATCCTCCTTACATTAAGTCGATGCTGTTTTCTTAAAACTAAAGCAAAATGTAGACTCATTTGATTTGCAATTTTACATGTCCCATTATTCAAGAAGCTGTACCTACACACATCAGACTGGATGGTGCTTAATATTCACCTCTAAAACAGTTTCAGAAGAACATCAGAAATGGACCACGAATACCCCCTACCCCCCAGAGCACGGCTTTGGAAACCCACTCAAATAGCGAAGATGGCAAAAGGATGGATCCCGAAGTTTAACAGAACTGCAGTGTTGCAAAAAACCGCTTCAGTAGCCCAAAGTAAAACAATCCCCCAAAGAGTCCACTGGGCAGAACCACCCGGTGAAGAAATCAGAAGTTATGAAAAAAGCCCTTTGAGGAGCCGGAACTCCTCACCTTCTGCACCAGCCCAGACACCGGAGCGCTGCGGCCCGGCAAGCTGTCCCACAGGAATCGTCTTCTCCTCTACTACTTGTGGGGTCCCCTCATTTCTCCCCTCCAGACGAGACTCCGAGGCCGTCGCTCCCCGGACAGCACCAGGACACGCGGTGGAGCGGTGAACCGCCTCATCGGCTTGAGGAGTCCGGCCGCCTGCCACCGCCAGACATTTCTTCCCCGTTGCCAGCCCTATGTCTTTCTTCCCTACTTTGTTTGCTTTGTCAAAACCACACTGGGGGG
>VWZE01017635.1:0-10194 GCA_013396675.1 Eubucco bourcierii
CAGTGGAGGAAGTGCTGAATTGGCAAGTAGGATTGTGGTCCTCACAGTGACACCACCAGAAATTTTCCACCTCCTGCCTGGGACTCCCGAGGACCACACAGGATCAAGGGACTTAGCCTGATGTGAAGGAGCCCTAGGATGTTCAGATCAGTTTTCCCTCGGCTCCCAGCCCCCTGTTGGTGTCTGCCACTTTGATTTGCACCTCCCACATGGGGCTTCCTGTCCTCCACACAACTTAACGTTCCACAAAATCAGGCTACCTTCTTTTCCTACCTGTTTTTGTTTTCATTTCTTCTGCAGTTGTGTCAGCATTTTTTCCTGTGAGGAAATATAAAAATATTTGATAGTACTGGTTTGTATTTTGTAGATGAATACTCTTTGCAGGTTTTTGTTCTTCAGGTAACATCCCAGTAGTTAAGTGGGATGCGTGTGGCTGAGGTGCTCAAATTCTGCAGAAACATTTCCTGCCTTTTCCTGCCTTCCCCCTTTCTCCATGCCCAACGTCCCTTGTTTTCTTGCCCTCATCTTTGCTTCTTCCACCATAACTGTTTTCCCCATTTGCCATTGCTTGCCTGTTCCTAGCCTTTCTACCTTAGTCCTCTAGGTGATTGTGGCATGCATTTTCTACAGTACACACATGTCTCTTTCCAGTATATCTGCCTCCCTTTTCCCAGTGTACTGCCACATGGCCAATCCTTGTTTCCAGAGAAGGCCTAAGGGTCTCCCATTCACTAAAGCATATGCTACCATTTGAGAGCCAGTGGAGCTCTGGTCTGACCTAGTGCCAGTGTTGTCACTTTCTCTTGCCTCACTGAACCTCATGGGAATTTCCTCAAACCACCTCTCCAGCTTCTCCAGGTCCCTCTGGATGGCATCCCATCCTTCAGGCTTATCAACCATGGCACTCAGCTAGTTATGTTTTTTTCCAAATACAGTGAAAATTGGCTGATACCAGATAATAACTGGAGAAAGCTCTCCTCACATTTTGGCTTCAGCATTGCCTGTTATGCCATTTACTCTTCCAAAGTGTTTAACATGTTTATTTTTAGAATGTTTAATTTATGTTCAGACTGTGTCATTCTTGTTTTGTATATAAGGAATGTTTGGGGTTTGGTTTGGTTTGAGTTTGTGTTGGGTTTGTTGGATTGTTTTTGGTTTGGGTTTGTTTGATTTTGTTTAGGGGGGCGTGGGGTGGTCTTTTTGTGTCTAGAATTAAGGGTAACAATAAAACAACCTTGCTGATAAATGTGTGGCACCAACAAATGGCTAGTTTGGGCCATGTGAACTAATTTTAATCTGAATTAGTTAATATAAGAGTTAGGAATAAACATATTTGCTCTAAGTTAACGCTGATGCAATCATAATTTAAGCTAAGTCATTAAAAGTGCACAGCTGGAAGACGTATTTGTGGTGAAAATTCTTGGCACTAACATGTTCTTATAGCTGGTATATTTTTAAAAACAGTTAAACAGTAAAAACAGTTAAAAATTGGAAAAATAGACTCTACTTTTTCAAGACCTTTGTAGGGTTTTGAAAATCCAGAGGCAAATTTTGTGAACATTTTTCTTCTGGTCAGTAAAGCTGATGTAGAAAAGGCAGCACGTAAAGTAATCCAGGTGAAGGGGAAACGAGCAATTACAGCAGTTCTTTCTGACTCAACTGGTCACTGAGTGCTATAGGCAAGCATTATTTCTCCCTGAGTCAGAGTAAGATGTGTATTTCGCCTATAACCTATGATTCCACAAATCTGTGTGGGCCACAGGCCATGGATTTGGAGCATTATTTAGACTGCCTTCTTATAGCATATTTGGGGGCAGTAATTTGTTACAGAGCTAATCCTGAGTCTACAACAACTTTTAGGTTGTTGTGTTTGTAGAGAAGCTACAGCAAACCATTGTTCAGGAGTAGTCTTTGGACTTGGGAGAATTGTATCTGTGATGACAAGAGAACACATGAAACGCAATTGAAACTTGCTGACATGTTTGTGAAAGAAAAGAGGGATGGTTTACGGCCCTGTGTAGACCCCACCTTCTGTGTAATGAAACAGGATACGTTAATAGACTTAGGCCCTTACTGCACAGATAAGGAAATAGATGCTACAGCAGGTTATGGAATAACAGACATCTGGCTGCTGAGAAGGGCGGGGCCTTTGCTGTTGCTATTCAAATAGACACATCCTGCAAAGCTTTCACAATGTTTGCTTAGGATGGAAAAGGTTTCGTTTCCTGATGAAAAGTCTGTTCGAGTAAGAAAAAGACTCACATTGCTTTCAGTAGCTCTTGGGTCAGGATTTTTAATATCTTCATGTTACCCACAAGCCTCAAAACAGAAAATCAATCAACTGATAATCTTGAAGACTTCTATGCTTATAATTTATAGCTAAAAAATCGTCTGTAGCATGTTGTAGATGTTTCTGGAAATACATATGTTCAGTCGCAGTAGCCAACCATCTATCACCACTTGCAAGCTTAACAGCATCAGTGAAGGTCTCAATTTGGCACACGACTTTGTAAGCCCTATGTTAGCTGAGAGTTCCTGTCCTCTCACATCTCCTGGAATGATCTGTAACCTGATCTAGTTACAACAAACTTCCTATAGTTCCCTTAACTGTGTATCAGTGACAGGCACACAACTACCAAATCTTGTCACAATGCCAGGAAAAGAAGTGGTTTAAGGAACAACACCTGCCCTTCAGTTTGAGTATACCATGGTGCAGCACTCTGCCACTCAAGTTGGTGGTGAAGTTCCCAATCATTAGTTCCAGCAGGAGGGAACAAATGCTCTGTGAGGCATCTCGGGCCGTCTTGTTTTCCAGACCAATTATTTAAGGAACTTCTGGTCAGAAGGCCAGCAGCAGCACTCTTTTTCCAGGGTACTGGCATGGAACAGTCTTACCTTTTGTTATGACTGTAATGGTCTTGTTTTCCAGACCAATTGTTTAAGGAACTTCTGGTCAGAAGGCCAGCAGCAGCACTCCTTTTCCGGGGTACTGGCATGGAACAGTCTTACCTTTTGTTATCACTGTAATAGAGCTTCAATTATCTGGGTTTAGTGGGCAGGTCCTGAAAACTGCTCTTGGAATAGGCTAAATCACATTAATAGCAAGAACCAGTGATTTTGCATTGTTCTGTGAACAGGGAAAACCCGTTGGCTTGCAGTCACGTTTTCAGTTGTTAATTAATCAAAATCTAGATGTGTTGAATAGTGCATTGCCGCTGACCTCCAGGCTCTCAGCAGCTGCTGAAAAGTACTAAGCGAGCCATTCACTGCCACAGAATAGCTTCCCTGATAAATCTCAAAACAGAAGATAGTGTTTCTTACCTTTCAAAAGGCTCAACACCAGAATAAGCAACACAGCGAGGAATGTGCAGTGCCTCATTGCCGCTTCTGTTGCTGCTGCTACCTGCTATCAAACCTAAGTGAAAGTACTTCTCTCCTCTGGCGTCAGCCTATTTAAGGTCCCAGCCACAGGTAAAGAGTTCAGCCCAAAGCTGACGTCATGGCGGCAAGTGGCAAATGATAGATGCAAGCTGTGGTTTTCTTCCTCTTTAGGCTGGGAGATTTCCAGATCTGCAGTGTTCTTCCTTTAAATCAAAAATTAAATGGAGGGTGCTGTTTAATCTTCAAGCAGAAGCAGTTATCCCATCCCAAGGCATGTTAATTACACACTAAGAGCAGAGTCCCTGAGATCCACATGCTCACTTCCCTTCCAACAACCCCCCCGATTACAGACAAGTTCTATACCTCAGACTCCAATTGTTGTTTCCTTATATGCAAAATTTTATGCCAAAGCACTTCTTATTGCTCAACAGCAGGTTGAGGGTGGTTCTCCTGCCACTGTACTCTGCCCTGGTGAGGCTGCACCCGGAACACTATGCCCAGTTCTGGGCTCTCCAATTCAAGAGGGACAGGGAACTTCTCGAGAGAGTCCAACAGAGGGCCACAAATGTGATTAGGAGACTGCAACAAGTCTCTTAGGAGGAGACACTGAAAGACCTGAGGCTCTTTATCCTGCAAAAGAGAAGATGCAGAGGGGAATCTTGCAAATGCAGATAAATATCTAAAGGGTGGAAGTCAAGAGACTGGGGCTAGTCTCTTCCCAGTGGTGTTCAGTGATAGGACAACGGGCAGTGGGTGCAAACTACAATACAGGAGGTTTCACTTAAAGAAAACCTTCTTTATTTTGAGAGTGCTGGCATACTGGAACAGGTATGTGAGAGGTTGTGGAATCTGCTTCTTTCAAAACCCACCTGAATGAATTCCTGTGCATCCTGATCTAGGTGTACTTGCTTTAGCAGGAGGCTTAGACTAGATAATCTCCAGAGGTCCCTTTCAACCCCCATCATTCTGTGATTCTGTGAACAAGGTAGAAAGCAACAGACAATATCTGCATCTTTGACCACAGAAAAACAGGACTGACCTTGGCTTTTCTGACAGTGATTTTGGCTGTTCTGTTTGCTGTCATCTTATTTATGTAATATTGAAGTGGAATGGTAAGAGAAGAGGGAGCACTCAGAAAAGGCAGCAGATGTTTGACTTTATCTGAGTGGCAAGGACTTCTTTCCTGAGAGGAGGAGTGTTTGTGCTAGGGATATCTCTGGAAGTGGGGATGGTCATGCTGGAGCAGGACCGCAACAAATTCGGGAGAAATATCCTAGAAAACCATGAAGCAGGTAACACAGCTGTGATACAAGGAAAATAGGTGAGACACAGATACTTGATGACATTTCATCCTAGGATGTCTCTTAAAATTCCAAGATAGGAAAAAAAAAGGTCTCTCTGGGCAAGATCTAGTTTTCCCAATCTCTCTTATTTTTAGCTGACTAACTTGCTCAAGTTCTTCTCTAAGTGAGCAGTGTATTGGTTCTGCTTTGTGCACCAATAAAATGCACTGCTTGAGACCATTAGAAATCATATGGCCTGCAGTGATTTTCAGTTCCTCTTTTTCAGGCAAGAGGTTGATATCTTTTCCCAGGCATTCAGTGACAGAACAAGAGGACACAACCTCAAACTGCACCAGGGCAGGTTTAGGCTGGATGTTAGGAAGAAGTTCTTCACAGAGTGATTGCCCATTGGAATGGGATACCCGGGGAGGTGGTGGAGTCATCATCCCTGGAGGTGTTTAAAAGGAGACTGGATGAGGCAGTGCCGTGGTTTAGTTAATTAGAAGGGTTAGGTGGTAGGTTGGACTCGATGATCTCAGAGGTCTTTTCCAACCTGATTAATTCTGTGATTCTCTCACTTCAAAGGTTTAGGTGATCCTGAACTCTGCCACAGCTACTAGCAAAGTCTTCCTGTGAAATAAACAGATGTTATCCTGTTGTTATCAGACATGGACAAGAAGGATGAGCAACCTTCTGTGTATCCCCCACAAAACCATCTCTAACAGCTCTGGAGCTGATCTCCTCCAACAAAATCCACTGCCAGCAGCACTGGCAGGTTGTGAAAATGCTTCTGAATATGAAGTAAGAGCTCTGTATGTTAATCATCTCTTCCTTTACCTGCTTTTGTTTGACATGCTATTTTAAGAACCACACATGCAGTCTCATGTTCTAATCATGCATATTCAGAGGGTGTCTTTCCTTGTATATTGGAGAGTGGGAGGACCAGAAGTATTACTCAAGTCATTGTTGACCTCAGTGTTGTCCTAAGCTTTTACTTTGCACCAAACCAGGAAACATCGATGGCTTACAGACCACAAGAATGTTTAGACACCTCTCCGCCAGCATGGAAAAGGGACAGCCTCGTCCCTCTGTGGTCTGCCATGCAGCCCTGCTCAGAGCACTGAGCCTGAGCATCTCCATCTCCTCATGGCATCCCTGACCCCAAAGCCCCTCCAGTGCAATCCGCTCCTTGCAGTTACCCCTAGTCCCCACAGTGATCCCATGGCAGTACCTGTCCTGCCCTGTGGCAGCCTGGGGCTGGCTCACAGAGCCCAGGGGAGCACCATGGCAGTTTCTAAACTTTAAGAAGCCAATATTGTGGTCTTACTGTGCCCTCCCAGCAAGACATTCAGTGCAAGGCCCGGGGCCTAGTCATGATGGCTGCCCATGCCAGTGGGCCTGCCCAAGGCAGGGGCCAGCACAATGGAGTATCAGGCCAGGCTAAGGGTGTCCCTCAGGAGCCAGCAATGGTGCAGAGAGCAGGTGACCCTGGGCATGGGCCAGCTTGTGCCTGCTGTCAGGTAGCTGTAGGGCCAAGGATGGTGGGGAGTAAAGGGTAGCCAGGGCCCATCACACTGCCCCCAACCAGGAAGGAGGGTCAGCCTGTGAAGGTGGCCTGGGGCATGCTTGGGATCCCCACAATCCCCTTCTCACTCCAGTTCATGCTGGATCCAGCTTCTGTCCCCGCTGCTGCTCAGTCCCATGTCAGTCACCCAACCTGGCCGTTTCATTTCCTCCAGATCCCTCCTTAAAACTCTCCTTTGCCAGGGAGCTGACAGAAAATGGGAAGGAAATGTCTGGGAAGGGCTTGGCTGCAGTGCCCTGTGTGACCCTGCCTGGGCAGTATCTGCCCTCTGTGCCAGACCACTGCTGCCCTCCCGGCTTTGCTTCACACAGAGCAGGGGCAGTCAAAACCTAAATTCAAACTTTTGCTTGAATGAAGAATTTCAGTCCTGAGCAGACTGTGTCGTGAGCCTCGAGGGATACCATCACCCCTGTGCACCAGCCCTTTGGGGATCCACGGCACATGCTTCAACTGGAAATCGGGAACAGTTCTGCCTGTGGAGAGCATCTGGCAGAGCTGTGTGCCACTGGTCCTCTGGCAACAACCATCTCCCGTATCCAGAATTTGAAATCATCACAAAACATCCCAGTTTTCAAATGTTGCCTCAAGGTGCAACTAAACTAAGCCAGACTTTAAAATCTCCCTGCCTAGTATCAGGAATAGTGTGGCCAGAAGCAGCAGGGAGCTCATTCTCCCCCTGTACTCTGCACTGGTTAGGCCACACCTTGAGTACTGTGTCCAGTTCTGGGCACCTCAATTTAAGAAGGACATTGAGGTGCTTGAGCGTGTCCAGAGAAGGGCAACAAGGCTGGTGAGAGGCCTCAAGCACAAGCCCTATGAAGAGAGGCTGAAGGAGCTGGGATTGTTTAGCCTGGAGAAGAGGAGGCTCAGGGGGGACCTTCTTGCTGTCTACAACTACCTGAAGGGTGGTTGTGACCAGGAGGAGGTTACATTCTTCTCTCAGGCAACCAGCACCAGAACAAGAGGACACAGTCTCAAGCTGCACCAGTGGAAGTTTAGTCTGGAGGTGAGGAGAAAGTTCTTCACTGAGAGAGTCTGGAATGGGCTGCCCAGGGAGGTGCCAGGAGTCACCATCCCTGGAGGTGTTCAAGGCAGGTTTGGATGTGGCACTTGGTGCCATGGTCTAGTCTTGAAGTCTGTGGTATTGGGTTGGACTTGGTGATCTTTGAGGTCTCTTCCAACCTTGGTGATACTGTGATACTGTATGAAGCAAGTGTGTGGGACCAAGAGAGCATCCCAGAGCAATACTGAAAATTGTGGTTAGGTCTTTGGCAGGTGTAAATGGTGCACCTTTGCTGGTGACACCGGTATAGAATCATAGAATGGTAAGGTTGGAAGGGACCTCAAGGATCATCTAGTTCCAACTCTCTGCCATAGGCAGGGACACCTCCCACTAGTACAGGCATCTGATGGTTGAATATGTAGATCTGCATCACCTATATTTTTAGAGTTCAATTCCATTCTTGAGTAATCCGTAGTACAAATACAGGCTGTATGATGAGTGGATTGAGAGCAGCTCAGCAGAGGAGGACTATGAGGGTGTTGGTTGATGATAAGTTTGACATAATGCAGTAATGTGCACTTGCAGCCCAGAATACCAACTGTATCCTGTGTTGCATCAAAAGAAGCATAATGAGCAGATTGAGATTGTCCCCCTGTACTCTGCTCTCGCGAAACCTCACCTGGAATACTGTCTTCAGCTCTGGAGTGATTAATGTAAGAAGGACATGGACCTGTTGAACTGAGTCCACAGGAGGGTCACAAAGATGGAACACCTCTCCTATGAAGACAGACGAGAGTTGTTCAGTCTGGAGAAGAGAAGTCTCCAGAGAGACCTTTTAAGAGCCTTCCAATACTTGAAAGGGGTCTACAAGAAAGACAGAGAGGGACTTTTCACAAGGATATGTAGTGATAGGGGCAAGGGGGAATGGGTTTAAATAGGAAAACAGCAGATTTAAATTAGATATAAGGATGGTAGAAAGCAAAACACTTCGACATAAGTGACCTTTGATATGTCAGATTTGAAAGCATCATATTTCTCTCTCCCTTAAATGCAACCAACTGCAGGAGCCTTATTTTCCAATGTACTGAAAGCCTTCACAGCTCCTACAGATGTCCAGGGGGGCTGTGGAGGCTTCAAAACTATGTCTCAATTGCTGTGAACCTGGTGAGACAATAGAACAGGTTGCCCAGAAAGGCTGTGGATGTCCCATCTCTGTAAGTGTCCAAGGCCACATTAGAAGGGTTTTGAGCAACCTCATCTAATGGGACATGGGACAAGATTATCTAGTTCCACCCCATAAGAGGTGGGGGGTGGAACTAGATAATCTTTAACTCAAACCATTCTATGGGCAAGATTCTACAATTCTCACCTAGTTGTTCCTGTTTAGCATGATCAAAGTTTGGGAAGTGTGAATCATTTGCAATACAAAAAGCATCAGTTCATCCAGGAAATATTGCACTGAGTAGACACATCCCTTCACATGCAGATCACTAAGTTCTGCTTGCCCTTCCCTGTCGGCTTCATGACACACCAGTGGTCATGACAGTCTCTCACTGGGCAGAAAAGGGGTGACAGGCTGAATGTGCCCCATTGCTTTTCCAGTTTGTGAGGGAATTAGTAAAAGAGGATTTGATGGTTTAGGAGACCAGACATAGAGAGTTGCCAGGACTGGAGCACCAGCGTCAATGAAACATCAGCAATTCTAATGCTATTATTAATGAAGTTGCTAAGCACACGTTTAGACAGTAGATAACTGACTACCTGGGTCTAACAGTCTCGCGTAGCCACAGCATGTGTGATGTTCTATAAGGAATTATGGGGTGAAAAAAAAAAACAAACAAAAAACTTCCTTTGCAGAAGCAATAAAAACTTTCCAGAAGTTGTAAAACCAAATTAGTGTATGTCAAAGCTCAGATGTGACAACCAGGAACACGGACAAATTAGGGTGGAGCACAAAGTCTGCTATATTTAGCAACAAGCACAGTAGTTGTCCTCTTATCCTGATCTCTGTTTATGGCAGAAAACAGGAGTATCTATTGGAGGGTGCATATCATTATTTAATTCTAAGTTACATATAATCAAAGGGTAATCATGCTGCCAGAAGACCTATGTTGAAGTAGGAGGAAGTGGTTTTACAGTTGTTCATATGTATCGGCTGAATACTTTCTTCTTGTGTATTTCTTCAGTCCTAATCCTTACTAGATTACTACATATTTCACTACCTCACTTAAATTTGGTTCACCCACTGTATATTACATAAAGAAGTAACAATAGACATTATAATTAGCTAAAATTAAAAAAAAAAAAAACACAAAAAAAACCCAACTCCATGAAATCTGCATCAAAGTGCTATCCACACAGATTCACTCATAATCAGGGGAAGCAGAGGACTTCTTTTGAGGTGGTTCTCAAAATGGTTGAGAGCATATTCTGTGGGTGCACCCAACGTCCCAGAAGCACTGGTATGCAAATTCAAAGTGGGCAGGGTTGTTACATCACATGTTTGTCCATAACTACCAAAGGTCACAGCAATGTTCTGAGCAGTCCTTTTGGACTGCCCATTTCCTTAAAAGATACTAATATCACACAGAAATAAAATGACTCGCAATAGTATTCGTAACAAAGCTGAGGGCCTGTTGACAAAAATAACCCCAGGATTCAGTCAAGTTTTGCTTTCATTTTTTTCTTGCCAGAGTCTTACTACACAACGTGCAGGCATTGCGATGGTTTGGGAGTTCCCTGGGCCCCCCCATGCTTTGTAAAATCACCCAGACTACACTCAGCTAGCTGGAAGTTAAGGACTGAAGCTCTATTTACAGCTTAGCACAACATACAAGCAGATATATACACCATATAGAATCATAGAATCATAGAATGGTAAGGTTGGAAGGGACCTCAAGGATCATCTAGTTCCAACCCCCTGCCATAGCCAGGGACACCTC